>PVIY010021962.1:0-41623 GCA_004026745.1 Myrmecophaga tridactyla
TTACTGTATATAAAAATGCTGACTTTCAGAGCTGTAGAAATCCAACTCAGAGCTTTAAGTGTCACAGAGGTACTCAAAGTTTTAGGGGAGTAATAGCTTATACTCAGACAACTCAGTATCTCAGAGTCTAGAAAAATACTTACAACTTTGAACTAAGTGTGGCTGCTAAAGAGCTTTAAGTCTAGGCTCCAATTTTCTTGTAAGTATTTTCTGAAAGAAGCCATAGCATAATTATCCTTTTGTTTCTGGTTTGTTTTGACAACACATCATCCCCAAGGTTCATTCAGTTCTGAGAACTTATTTGTATGAGTTAGTTAGTAAGATACATGGCCCTATATACCCTGTCAATCATATTCTTTGTGATGGTTTGGAACTATTATATACCCTAGAAATGCCATGTTTTAATCCTGATCCAATCTTGTGGGGGCAGCTGTTTCTTTTAATCCTGATTCAATATTGTAGGGTGGAAACCTTTGATTAGATTATAACCACAGAGATGTTACACACCCAATTGTTGGTGTAACCTTTTGATTAGATGGAGATATGACTCCACCTATGCGAGTTGTTTCTTGCATCCAGCTAATGATAGGAAAGATTATTTTTTAGTGCCAAGAACTAACCAAACCAAATAAACTAATGCAAACACACCTTTCCCAGACTTTGTATATCTGTCCTGTGTTGGCTAGTGTTCTCTCTCAGAGTTCAACCCTCTTATCATGAATGTCAGCCCAAGGGGAATACAAAGTGCAGGGTCCTCCTGTCTTTTCTGGACCTGTATCTTGTCCTGGGTTTGTTCTTGATAGTAGCCTTTGGAGTTCCCTTATGTACAGGGATTTGAATGTCCTCTTACTCCCCATGAAACAGATTTCTCTCTCTCAGTTCTCCACTACATGACTTAAAGCAGGTGTGCCTTTGCCTACAGCTGCTGGGCTCAATTGTTTCTTACACTGCTTTCACGGTCTCAAGCTGCTTTTGCCTGGAAGGCAATTTCTAGGATGAAGGAAAGTAGAATGCAAGCCAGATGCAAGCGAGAGAGGACTTTTCCAATTCATTCTTTCCCTACTGGAACAAAGCCAGGGACCCACAAAGGAAGTGCTGGCCTGCTTCATTGTGCCCTGGTGAGGGGTTGAGAGAGGGGCCAACAGGAGTGCCAGGGGTGTCTCCTCTGAAGCTGATGTTTTTGTCTATTTGTTTTTTCTCTTTTAATTCTGTTCTTGCCCAGTAAATTCAGCCCTTTAATTGTTTTCCATTGTTTTGAGGAAGAGCACTGTCTTTAAGTCTCTTTTTCCACTTTGCCCAGGATGAGTTGGAACAATGACTGCAGTTAGAGCTGGGTATCCAGTGACCTGAAGTAGCTAATCAATAGTAGTTATCAGCAATAGGGCAGAACACTTCTATATCTTGGGGACGTGGGTTTCTATATCCATTCCTCACATCAGAAAGAGTTGCCAGGGTCTGGGGTTGGGTATCTCACTGCTCAGTGATGCCTGCTCCATTCTTGCAAGATGGATGTCAGTGTCCACTGCCCAGATGGTGCATTTCACCAGCATTTACCATGATTTCCCAGGCTTTTTCTCCAGTTCTTCCCTGGATTCTGCACAGTGTTCTACTTTTCACTAGAGTTTTGGGATATTTGATTCAGACAGTTCCTGCCTGCTTAATAGCTGTGCTGATGGAGGGTTGAATTCCTCGAGCTTCCTACTCCACCATCTTCCTACAATCCCCACTAGCATTGCTGCTTTTAATGCATATGCTTTTTTAAGGGGTAAGCCATGTGTGGCCTTGATTAATCTTTCATCTAATCTTTACAGCAGTCTCACATACTCAGTTAGGAGGTTAGCTGTTATGATAGCCTAATGGTCACTAAAGTTGTAAGCTCTTCATGACTGCTTAGCTCAGTTGGTGCTTTGTTCCTTGAGTCCTAGATTTTCATATTGCTTTCCCACATAAAACAAAACAAAACAAAACAAAACACCTCCATTTCAGGAATCACCTCTGACTTAGAGAACTCAAAAACTGTGCTTCACAAGAATTATATCCTTGATTTTCAGCCTTTATTTTCCTTAAAGCTGTACTTACCAAGGCTAGTGAATGCTTTACCCTTTGCTTAGAAATTAAACTTGTCTTCTTGTATTTTTGTCCAAACTCCACAGTGCGCTATTGACACCAATATCAGGGGATCTTGTCTGTTAATATGGCAGTTTACCTACTGAAAAGTCAACCCTGTGTGTCCATCTTTGATACCATGTATTCATGAAAATAATCTTAGTCTATATGTTGTATTTTTATATGAGAGTTGTTATCAGTTAATCAATTATAAAGGATTTCAGATAACTTTGGATCTGCTACTGTGGATGTTCATTTTTGTCATTTTAAGGAATAGGGATATGTGTTATTTTATGGAAAAGAGATATGTGGATCTGTGCCACTGGGGTGCATATGACCCATACTGGAAGATTGTTGGTCTTCCAAGTGCTTGTGTAATATAGACATGCTCAGTTTCCTATATCTCAACCTTTTCTGTCCTGGCAGGAATAGAACTTAATTACTTTGGTTGGATGTTGCAATTATTGGATGGATGAAACTACACTATAAGACTATATATATTTATTTGTAAGGCAATGGGTGTGTTTTATGTATGTATCAAGGAAAATCTTGTACTCGTATGCCAAAGTCATTAATACAGACATTGATACCATGTGTTCCTGAAAATAAATAAATTTTTGAAGTGGTTTTACAGCCTGCATCTTATATGTATTACAAGTATGTAATTGTTTGCTTTCTTTAGCATCCAGCACTGAAGCCTACAATGAAAATTTAAAACAATCTGTGTAAAATTAGATGAAAAACTGTGTTGTATATGGTTCATACTTCTATTATAGAGTATACTAGGAATTGATTTTTCTTATTTATCACTAATGGAAATATCAGTATTTATATTTCTTGAGAGTCACCTGAGTAAGACACTGGCTTGAGTTGTGGCAAAGGCTGAGGTAAGCTGGTGGCATAGTGAGGTGTGGAATTTAATTTACCCTACAGGGGAGTTAATAAATAGCCAGGAGCTATGCAGGAAAACTATGCAGGGGACATTCGTGACTTGATACATATCATACACCAGTCTGGAACAGGTGTAACAGCCGAGATCCCACACAGAATCATTATGTTTTCCAAGCCTGGGGACCAGCACCCCTCCCCCACAGGCACAACAGGCTGGTTCTCCAAAGGGAAAAGAAATAGACTCTATCAGGAGCAAGGGGATTAGTTCTACCAACTCCAATTGCAGAATTAATTAACAAGTTTGGACTGCTTAAAACAGGCCTGAGCATAAATTAACCTGGAGTAAGCACTAAAGGAACCAGGAGGTTTTGCCCAACTGAGAGGGGCATGGCTGATTGGAAAAAAATAAAATGAAAAATAAAAGCCCAAAGTCTTTTTGAGTTGGACAATGCAAAATACTGGAAAAGGGCTGGGCTCCAAGAAAAAAGGGCACAGAAAGCCTGGAGACACATAGAGCCATTTACCAACTCCAGCTCTTGATTGGAAAATGCAGGGAGCTGGGGTTCAATTCTGAAAAGGTTTCTCTCTCTCTCTCTCTCTCTCTCTCTCTCTCTCTCTCTCTATTTCTTAACAGCTCATTAGGTAGAACTGGGAGCATTCTTAGGCTTCAGCACTACTCCAGGAAAAGGCCAAATGAAGTCTTGTCTAAGAGACCAAGTAACTAGTCAGGAGAATGGATTTAATTCCCTAAAGAGTCTGTCTTCCCTATGAAAAGGAAGGTGGGTCCCAGCTCAAGTGGCTGCCCTCCTTCAGGAAATTCAGGCTCCAGGGGCTGGAAATAGAGCAATCTAAACCCACCTTCTACCTCAGCCTTGTCTCAACCACCCCACTATTGGAGAGAGGCTGCTGAAAATTGAAGGCACCACATCATTTTATGCTAGTGGGAAGCTTTGGGCTGACAAGTGTCACTTGCTAGGCAGGATAAGAAAAGCACAGAGTCTAGAGGCTTCATAGGAAAGTCTGACAACCTGCTATGTCTCATCTGTTGGGAAACCTGATACTGCACCCACCCTCCTCCCAAGATGTGGGCCTGTCTGGTCTGGGAAAATCTGACTGGGGTCAATCATATCTGAGGAGTCACTCTTCAAAAAGGTCCCATTTAGACAAGGCAAGAACCAGAAAAACCAGAACTGAAAAATTCTAACCAGTTTAAAAAAATTAGAAGCTGTGCTCATTTTAAGCTATTATAAACCCCAGAAAAGTTATGTTTTAACCTTGATCTTATCTTGTGGGGGGAACCATTTCTTTTAACCCTGATTGAATATTGTAGGTGGAAATTTTGATTAAATTATCTCCATGGAAATGTGGCATGTCCAATTGTGGGTGTGAGCTTTTGATTAGATGGGATGTGACTCCACCAAATCCAGGTGGGTCTTAATTAGTTTACTGGAGTCCTTTAAAAGAGGAAACATTTTGGAGAGAGCAGAGCTGATACAGATGCTGACACTTGGTGAACAGAAACATGGATATTTGCAAATGCTTGGGGCCCAGCAGATATTTTCATGTGGCTTCCCATGAGATGTTAAGCAAGCCAGAATGTGGAGAGAGCCAAGGGAAGCCAAGAGATGAAAGCCAGCCCCAGAGAAGCAAAGTGATGAACTCCCACAGGAAGAGAGGCTGAAAGAAACAAAACCCAGGAGTAAGGAACAACAAATGCCAGCTATGTGACTTCCCAGTTGACAGCAATGTCCAAAAAAGCCATCAGCCTCTCTTGAGTGAAGGTAATCTCTTGTTGAGGCCTTAATTTGGACACTTTCATTGCCTTAGAACTGGGAAATCTTATTAAAGTCCCTTTTTAAAAGCCACTCCATTTCTTGTGTATTGCATTCTGGCAGCTTAACAAACTAATATGGAGATCTAGATTAAAATGAACTGAATGCCAAGGAACAGATAGAGAGCAAAGCCAACCAACAAGAAAACCCCAGGTAAAAGAGTGAAAATGACCTCCAGAATAAGCTAATTAATGAATTCAGATGCCTAGACACCAGCAAAAAGTAAAGAGTCTTACTAGGAAAATAGAAGATTTGGCCCAGTCAAAGGAATATAACAACATTTCAAAAGAGAGACAGGAGTTGAAACAACTAATTAAGGATGTTGAACAGACATGCAAAATCACACCAATAATCAAATCAATGAGTTGAAGAAAGATATAGCAAAAAGAGATGAAGAAAATAAAGAAGACATTGAACAAACATAAAGAAGAACTCAAACACTTGAAAAAAAGGGTAGAACTTATGGGAATGAAAAGCACAATAGAAGAAATGAAAAGCACAATGGAGAACTACAACAGCAGATTTGAAGAAGCAGAAGAAAGGATTAGTGAACTAGAAGACAGGACATTTGAAATTCTAGACACCAAAGAACAAATAGGGAAAAGGATGGAAAAATATGAGCAAGGTTTCAGGGAATCGAATGACAATATGAAGCTATGAATGCATGTGCTAGTGGTGTCCCAAAAGAAGAGAAGGGAAAGGGGAAGAAAGAATAATAGAGAAAATTACCATTTAAAATTTCCAATCTCTTATGAAAGACATAGAATTGCATATCCAAGAAGTGTAGCATACCCCCAAACAGAATAGATCTGAATGAACCTACCAGAAGACACTTACTAATCAGAATGTTAGATGTCAAACACAAAGAGAAAATTCTGAAAGCAATAAGAGAAAAGTGATCTATCACATACAAGGGATGCTTGATAAGACTATGTACTGAAATCTCATCAGAAACCATGGAAGTGAGAAGGTGATGATATAATATATTTAAGATACTGAAGAGAAAATCTTCCAACCAAGAATTCTACATGAAGAAAAACTGTCCATCAAGATTGTCATACAACAGACACAGAGAGTTTGTGAACCAGAAACCTGCTCTACAAGAAATACTAAAGGGTGCATTGCAGGTGGAGAAGAAAAGACAGGACAGAGAGATCTGGAGAAGATTATAGAAATGAAGAGTAAAAGGAGAAAAGAAATAAGATATGACACATAAAAGCTATAAGACAAAATGGTAGAAGAAAGAATGCCTTTAGAGTAAAGCATTAAATGCTAATCAATTAAATTCCCCAGTCAAAAGACATACACTGTCAGAATGGAATACAAAACAGGACCTAACTATATGCTGTCTATAAGAGACTCATTTTTGACCCAAGGACAAAAACAAATTGAAAGTGAAAAGTTGGAAAAAGAGGTTTCCCACAAACAACAACCAGGAAAGAGCAGGTGTAGCTAACCCAATATCCAACAAAGTAGACCTCATATGTAAAGCAATTAAAAGAGACAAAGAAGGACACTATGTATTAATAAAAGGAACAATTCATCAAGAAGACATAACAATCAAAAATATTCATGCACCTAGCCAGAGCTCCCCAAAACACATGAGGTAATCACGGGAAACACTGAAGGGAGAAATAGATTCCTCTACAATAGTAGTTGGATACTTAATTCACCACTCTTGTCAATGGATAGAAAATCTAGACAGAGAATCAATAAGGAAGCAGAGTAACATTGTTTAATTTTGAGTAACACAAAAAATGAACATTACACCCCACAGCAGCAGGATATACATTTTGTTCAAGTGCTCACGGACCATTCTCAAGGATAGACCATATGCTGATCACAATGCAAGTTTCAATAAATTTTAAAATATTGACATTACACAAAGCACCTTCATGGATCATAATGGGATGAAGTTGGAAATCAACAACAGGCAGAGGGCTGGAAAATTCACAAATATGTGGAGGCTAACTAACACAATCTTAAACAACTAGTGGGTCAGGAAGAAATTACAAGAGAAATCAGTAAATATCTTGAAGAAAATGAAAATGAAAACACAGCATATCAAAACTTATGGAATGCAGCAAAGGTGGTGCTGAAAGGTAAATTAATACCCTAAATGCCCATATTAAAAAAGAAGAAAGAGCAAAATCAGGAATTAAATGTTAATTTGGAAGAACTAGAGAAAAAACAGCAAATTAACCGCAAAGCAAACAGAATGAAAGAAATAATGAAGATTAAAATAGAAATAAAGGAAATTGAGAATATGAAAACAATAGAGAAACTCAACAAAAAACAAAACCAGAACTTGGTTCTTTGAGAAATCAATAAAATCAATGGACCCTTAGCCAGGCTGACTAAAAAAAATCAGAAAGGATGCAATCAAACACAGTCAGACATAGAGAAGGGGACATAACCACTGAGACCACAGAAATAAAGGAGGTAATGAGAGTATGCAATGAGCAACTATATGCTAATAAATTAGATGACACAGATGAAATGGATAACTTCCTAGAAAAGCATGAACAACCAACTCAAGATATAGCCAACCTCAATAAACCAATCACAAGTAAAGAGATTGAATCAGTCATCAAGAAGCTCTCCAAAAAGTAAAGTCCAGGACCAGATGGTTTCACATGTGAATTCTACCAAGCATTTGAGAAAGAATTAGCACCAATCCTACTCAAACTCTTCAAAAAAATTTAAGAGGAGGGAAAGCTACTTAAACTCGTTCTGTGACACCCATATCACCTTAATACCAAAGCCAGACAAAGATACTTCAAGAAAAGAAAATTACAGACTAATCTCTTTAATAAATATAGATGCAAAACCTCAACAAAATATTATTGAATCCAATAATATTTGGATTGAATATTGAATTGAATCCACAGCACATTAAAAGAATTATATGCCATGACCAAGTGGGATTTATTCCAGGTATGCAAGGCTGGTTCAACACAAGAAAATCAATTAATGTAATAAACCATATCAGCAAATCAAAGCAGAAGAACCACATAATTATCTTGACTGATGCAGAAAAGGCATTTGACAAAATTCAACATCCTTTCTTGTTGAAAACACATCAAAGGATAGGAATAGAAGGGGACTTCCTCAACATGATAAAGGGAACATATGAAAAGCCCAAAGTTAGCATCATGCTAAATCAGGAAAGACTGAAAGCATTCCTTCTATGATCAGGAACAAGGCAAGGATGCCCACCGTCACCATTGTTATTCAACATTGTGCTGGAAGGTCCAGCCAGAGAAGTTAGACAATAAAGAGAAATAAAAGACATACAAATTGGAAAGGAAAAAGTAAAACTCACTGTTTGCAGATGATATACTATATGTTGAAAATCCCCCCCCAAAATCTACAGGAAAACTACTAAAGATAATAAATGAATACAGCAAAGTGCAGGGTATAAGATCAAAACCTAAAAATCAGTAATGTTTCTAGACACAAGTAATGAGCAATCTGAAGAGGAAATAAAGAAAAAAATTGCATTTACAATAGTAACCTAAAGAAGCAAATATTTAGGAATAAATTTAACTAAGGAAACAAAAGACTTATATACAAATAACTACAAGAAATTGCTCAAAGAAATCATGGGAGACTTAAATAAATGGAAGGGTATACATTGTTCATGGATGGAAGACTAAAATAGTTAAGATGTCAATTAAACCCAAATTGATTTATAGATTCAATGCATTATCAATTAAAATTCCAATAGCTTACTTTGAAGAAATAGAAAAACCAATAACCAAACTTATTTAGAAGGGAAGTGTGCTCCAAATAGCTAAAAATATTTTGAGAAAGAAAAATAAAGTGGAAGGTCCTATGCTACCTGGTTTTGAAGTATATTTCAAAGTTACAGTGGTGAAAAAAACATGGTACTGGCATGAAGATAGATATACGGACCAATGGAATTGAATCAGGTGTTCAGAAATATAACCTCTCATCTATAGACAATTGATCTTTAATAAGGCAGTTGAGCCAACCCGCTGGGACAGAACAGCCTCTTCAACAAAAGGTGTTTGGAGAACTGGATATGCATATGCAAAAGAATGAAAGAGTACCCATAGCTCACACAATATACAAAAATCAACTCAAAATGAATCAAAGACCTAAACATTAGAGCTAAGATGATAAAACTTTTAGAAGAAAATGTAGGGAAATATCTTATAAGTCTGGTGATAAGAGGTGGTTTCCTAGATGTTACACACAAAGTGTGAGCAATGAAAAAAGAAATAGATAAATGAGATCTCTCAAAATTAAATGCTTTTGTGCATCAAAGAACTTTGTCAGGAAAGTAAAAAGGTAGCTGTTTTAGTTTGTAAAAGCTGCTGGAATGCAATATTCCAGGAACAGAATGGCTTTGAAAAAGGGGAATTTACTAAGTTGCAAGTTTACGGTTCTAAGGCTGTGAAAATGTTCAAATTAAGGCAAGGTTATAAAAATATCCAAACTAAGTCATCCAGAGAAAGATACCTTGGTTCAGGAAGGCCAATAACTTTGAGGGTTTCTCTCTCAGCTGGAAAATCACATGTCAAAGTCTATTAGCTTTCTCTGCCAGCTTCTTTAATGGGTTCCCCGGGGTGCATTTTCTTTATACATCTTCAGAGGTCTATAGTTGTGTGGGCTGTGTTGGCTCTTTCCAAAATAGTTCCCTCTTAAAAGGCTGCAGGAAGCAACCTCAGTTTGAATGAGTGGATCACATCACCATGAAAACAATCAAAAAGATCCCACCCAGTAATAATGAATGAGGAATTTTGGGGTGCACAACAGATTCAAAGTGACATAGCAGCCTATAGAATGGGAGACAATATTTGGAAACCACATATCAGATAAGGGTTAATATAGAGACTATATAAAGAGATTCTACAACTCAACCAAAAACAGCAAGCAACCCAATTAAAAAATGGGCAAAAATCATAAACAGACATTTTCAGAAGAAGAAATATAAGTAGCTGAAAGCTTTATATATGAAAAGATGTTCAACTTCACAGCTAATAGGGAAATACACATCAAAACTGCAATGAGATATCATCTTATACCCACTAAAATGGCCATTATAAAAAATGCAGAAAACAACAAGTGTTGGAGAAAATGAGAAAAAAGAGGCACACTTATTCAGTGTTGGTGGCAATGTAGACCAGTGCAACTATTCTGGAAGGCAGTATGGTGGTTCCTCAGGAAACTAAATATAGAATTGCCATATAATCAGCAATACCATTACTAGATACGTAGGTATACATTCAGAGGAACTGAAGGCAGGGAAAGAAACAGACATTTGCACACCAATGTTTAAAGTGGCATTATTCATGATTGCCAAGAAATGGAAACAGCCCAAATGTCCATCTATGGATGAGTGGTTAACAGGCTATGTTATATACATACAATGGAATATTACTCAGCTGTAAGACAGAATAAAGCTATGACACATGTAACAATATGCATGAACCTTGAAGGCATTATGCAGGGTGAAAAAAGCCAGAAACAGAAGGATAAATACTGTATTGGCTCAATAGTATGAACTGATATTAATAAGTGTGCTTTGAGATTTAGAGCTAAGAACACAGTTTACCAGGAGATAGAAAGAGAGTAGAGATTGGGCATTTGTCGCTGAAGGAGTAGAGAATGTGCTACAGTACTTATTGAAAAGATTCAGAAGTGGTTACCACAATATTATCTGTTGGTACTACAATATTGTAAGTAAACTGAATGTGAATATGGTTCCAAGAAAATTACTTGGGTATCCTCTTCCAATGCACAGAAACTCTATCCCAATATATCTCTATCTAAGTCTGTATTTTAGGATATGGCTGATGTATAAAAGGGAAGGTAGAAATGATTGGCACTTAAAAGGGAACTCTATGGCATCTTTTCCTTTTGAATGTACGCTATCATTATGTCCTCACCAAAAGTCACAGTAACAGATTTAGAAGTGCCATTAACCTTTCTATTCCTTTGACCTATGTATGTAAGGCAAAATCTTTATTTTAGAAATAGTCACTGCTTGCATTTGTAAAAATGATAAGCAAAATGAATGTCATATATAGTCCCGTTTTTCATAAAAGCAATCCATTGTCCCTTTATGCTAAAGTATCCCATTTTAACTAATGTCTTCATATTTAGTTATCTAAATATTGGCAAATGTTCAAGTTTATCATCTTATATTAACTGATTACAAGAATTTGGACAAACACATACACAAACATATGATAATGAAAATTGTATTTAAGGATTTCCTACTTTGATCTTGTTTCCTAGTCTCTGCTTCATTGTCTGGGCCCTTGACATACAGTGTATAGAAGAGGTTATGTTTGTAAACTGTGTGTTATCCCTGTTCATACTACACTAAATATTCTTTGCTTCCCTGAAGAGAAACCTTATTGTTTGTTATAATCAATAAGCAGCTGTTGAATACCCACTATTGATTGTGATAGGTACTATGAAAACTGTCAAGCATAAGAATATACATAAGGAAGAACCAAAATCTATTAAACACTGGATATTAAATATATATTTAAAGTTTATAGAATTAACAGGCTAGAAAAAATATGTCCAGAGAGAAGTATATGCAATCATGGTAGGAGAGAAATGACATTCTAGTGAGAAAATTTATTAAAACCATCCAGAAAGATACCTAGAATGCAGAGATGAGATTGATGAAAGATGGGTAGTAGAGTAAAAATGCTGAGATCAACATATATTATAGGGGCAGGGTGGGGTGGGGTGGGAATGAAGAGCAATATTTTTCTATTTCCTCAAAATTGGTCCATCTTTTAATATTGGATGGCATCTACTTAACTTCCCAGATGTGGTGGTGTAAATTGAGATATGCTCTTGATTTGGGGCTGCATTTCTGTGGGTTGGTATGAACCCACTGAAAATGGGATCTCTTGAAGATGTTATTTTAGTTAAGGAATGGCCCAGCTGAATGAAGTTGGTCCTTAACCTGGATTATTGGAGTCCTTCATAAGCAGAAGAAATCCAAACATACAGAAAGAGCCACAGAAAAAAGCTGTAAATTGGAAGTCAATAGAAACTGAAAAAGAAAGGAGAGGCAAAACCAAGAAAACCCAAGGATTACTGGCAGCCAGCATCAGAGAGTTACAGGCTTTTCAGAGAAAGCATCAGTCTGCTGATGTCTCAATTTTGGACTGCTCCTACCTTTAAAATGAAAAGCCAATAAATCCCCTTTATTTAAACCAACCCATTGTATGGTATGCATCATAGCAGCCCGGAAAATTACACCACCATCATTACTTGCTACTTTTCTATATTATTGAAAGAGGCTTTTTTCTCACCTATTTTAACTGGTAAATATGAAGCCTGAAGCCAAGAGGGAATATTAGTAGATAACAGCGAGCAATTGATTTTCTAGAATCAGTATTGGCTATGGATGCTTCTGACTATTTACTCTGATCATGATGGGGTTAAGCAGGTTTTCAGATGATGACTGAATTTGCCAATAGACTTACATGATAGGAAATCTTCAAATGAAACCATATGTGTTAAAGAAAATAACTGGTTTATACATTATTTCAAATTTTTAAACCACTTCTCTAGTGCCATTTCACACTTGAAAAATCAGAAATAAAATCATTTGGGGAATTATTACTTCATACAGATTTTTTAACATGGAATCTTTTTCTTGGACAGTTTTTGAAAATAGGTTATAAAATTTTCTTTCTGGAATAGTTGAGATGAAACTCTGAGGGACTAGGGATAATACTTATCCCTTCCAAATCATGTTTTTCATATTGCAATCTTTCTTCCAAAGTCAGTTAATGTGGTAGTTAAGTTCAGGTGTGAACTAGGCCAAGTCATGGTGTCCAATTGTTTTGTTGCTGTGAACATAAATAATCAGCAACTGAAATTCATTGCAGCTGATTACATCTGTTATTGGCTAAGGGGAGTGCCTTCTGCAATGAGTGATATTTAATTTAATGAGCTAGAAGCTTAAAAGTAAGAGTCAGAAGAGAGAGAGCTCAGCAGCCCAGCACTTCTCAGCTTAGTGCTCAGAGCTGACATAGCCCCAGATATTTGGAGATGCAGAAAGGAAACACCCTAGAGAAAGTTATTTGAACACAGAAGTCAGAAGAGAGGGCCAGCAGATGCTATAGTGTGTCTTCCCACATGACAGAGAAGCCCAGAAGAAAGCAAGCTTCCTTTCCTCTGAGGAAGTGTGTCTTCCCACATGACAGAGAAGCCCAGAAGAAAGCAAGCTTCCTTTCCTCTGAGGAACTCTAAATAAATCCCCTTAATGAAAGCCTATCCATTTCTGGTGTACTGCATTCCAGTAGCTTTAGCAAACTAAAGCAGTTAGGAAACTCATTGATTCAAGCCTTGGTTGGTGTAATTATATAGTTGTGAAATAACAATCCTTGTACACATTCTTATGTACTTTGTAAACAAGGCTTCACTTTATCAAATAGCTGGGAATATATAGCCATTACTTTTAAATGACAGTTCCAGAATAAGGTAAGCTTAAAGCACAAATGAAAAGCACTAATTCCCTTAATAGGGATTGCTATAAAATGGATTTGCAAGTAGTTTGACTTAGTAGAGGATTAATCAGATGTGAAAATTTGAAGCCAGTGAACTGTAATTTTTGATAATTTTGGCAAAACAAAATTTAAGTCCAATACATTAAGGAATATGTTAAATGTCAGTTGGCTAATTTATACATAGTTACTTAGCAAGAGAAACAGAAAACAAAGTACTCTCTCACAAGCACCTTAAATGTCTTTTCCATGGGTGTATCTGTTAAATAATCTGTAGTTTAAAACATAAAATTGATTTTACTTTCTTCATATGCATTCACAAACACTGTTTCACTTCTAACTATAGACACCATCATTATGATGCATGTATTTGGTATTTTTGTGTCTTCTAATTTGAAATACAAACCATGAAATTTCATTACCTATTATTTTTAACAATGAAATTTTAGACATGCAAATTGGCATTTCAACAGGGTTTTTCTGTGGATTCATAAACTCCTTAGATTAAAGATGCTTCTTAGAAATTTGACAGTTAATTTAACAGCTGGTTCACTTTTCACTTTACTGAAAAAAAAGCATGTAGTGCTCTTTGGATTTAAATACATCAATATTTGGAATTCCACTTACAGAAACTTGAAGAGAAAACATGTTGCAGTGACACAACACTGGTTTGGAACCAGAGAAGAAGGAATTTAAAACCTGACTCCATCTCATCTTGGTCATGTGCTCTTGAGGAAGTTAATTTTAATTTCTGATGAAAGGAAGTGCATTCCTTTGGAGGCTTAAGCTCATAATGTTTCAAAAATACAGGAGCATCTTATGGAACCCAGTTGTCAGACCTCTTACAGGGAAATGAAAATCCAAAGGAAATTTAGAAATTTGAGCAACTACTGTGGTAAATCTGTTCCATTCTTCTCTCTTTACAGACCAATTTATTTTATTTTACAAAACATATGGAGGACAGAAGAGGACCATCCAAAGGGAGTGCAGGTGTGATTAATAGTTTTATTATAAACTGGGAAGATATATTTTTAAAAATCTACTAGGAATAATCAGTGTCCTCCTCATTTGTCAAATAGGGCTAATAATGCTTTTTTCTGTTAGTCTACAGTGGGAATTAGTAATGACATGCCTAAAGCATTTCTTAGCCCATATATTGTAGTTGCTTCATTAATAATACCTTTATTATCATTCTTACTCTTGGCTAGGAAATATAAAAGCATTCAGTTACTTTTCAATCTGACCTCAGAACAAACTGAATTCTTGATCTGCTGGAGAAACACAGTCTAATGGTTGAAATGGAGATCATGTTTAAAGTAGGGCAAATAATTGGGGATTTATTAATATCTATGGATAGTCAACCCCCCAAGCAAGTCAACTCTACCTCCTAGGTGATACTGTAAGTTACAGATTCCAATTCTCACCTTAATAGGGCACAGTTTCCTTGGCTCATTGGTATGTTATGCATGGCACTGAACAAATGAGCAGATTAGGGAAGCAAGACAGGGTTGAAGTAGATATCTGCTTTGCTTTGAAATGAAGAATTCATTGAGCTTTCTGTAAATAGCTACCTTTTGGAGGAACTACCCATGTTTTTCAGTCTTTATCTATGTTTATGAACAGGCATGTTTTTCCATGCCTCTACTCTGAGGGTGGATCTGTGACTTAGTGACTACCTGGCTGAAAATAATGTCTATTTCCCTGGCTACTGGGCTTGGTTCACTAATAAACACATAATTCAGGTGGATCCAGTAGGGCTCAGAGAGAATTTTACAGGGGCTATAAGGAGAGAAGTACCACAATTTTAGTTGTACTTCACCTTCAGAAAACATAGCTCTGAACTTGCTGTCTGTCATCTACACAAAAGCCTAAAAATGAATGCAGCAAAGAAGACAGCCATAAATGGAGGGCCACCCCAACACTAATCACATTGACTGCCCCTGCATCAGGCCTAGTGCCAGTATTACTCTCAGCCTTTTAAATCACATGTCGATATTTTCCTCATTTGGTTAAGCCAGATTTTATTTTCTGTCACATCCAAATGTTTCCACACAATCCTAGGGGGTTCTCCCCCTCTGGTTCCTTCTGACATGTCCAAGAACTAGGTATTAACTTTTAAAGTCCTACATTTTCTCCTGTGTAAATGGAATTAAACAGTATCTACTTTTAAGTGTTTTTTTAAATTGAGATAATAAATATAACAGAATGAATATGTTCATAAAATAATAGTATAACAATGTCATATTACATAAATTTTGCTAAATTACATAAAATTTAGCCTAAGCTCCATTTACTAGGCTGGGAATACCCGTACATGTCATTATACCATGACATCTTTGCCATCTTTAGCATTGTGCACAATGCTTTAGAAGGAACCTCTGGCCTTCACTCCATCATTGTGGCCACCAGGATGCTCACTGCCCATTGAAGACTGGTGTCTCCACAATCTCTATGTCAAGTGTAAGCACGAGAACCTTTTGTTGGTAGTGGATGTTGAAATATCCAGCCATTGAATGAGCTCTGTCTATCAGAAGTCTAGCTGCCTCAAATGATTTCTACACAAGTCCCTACCATTTAAGGAATCTTTTACCACTGCCCTTTCTCAAGTCCCTGCTACTTAAGTCCCACCTTACAAGACAGCACTTCCCCTTCCTCAGTCTCCATTTTCTCTTCTTCAGAAATATCCACCTAAATTGTCCTCCCACAGAAAAATCGAGATAGAGTTGCAGGAGCGGTGCCTGACAACTTCTGTTTTGAGCCCGGGAACACAAAAGTCTTTAACAATCTATGAGCCCAAAGACCAGAACTTTCTGGAAGGGGAGACAGCAGGGGTGCTTTTTCATTTCTCTGGGAGTCTACTCTGGCTAGAAATAGGAGATAATCATTAAAAGCTTAATAAATTATCCTGCTACAAATATAGATTATCCAGCAGTAATTCAGTAAGTAGAACAGGATCTCCTAAGAAGAAAATTATACCCAAGAGTCATTGACAGCTGAAATTCCTTTGCACTTCAGAATACTGGCATTACAACATGCCTGTCCCAACATCACTACCTCCAGGAGAAGAAAGCAACAAGCACTGAGTTCCTGAAGTGAAGGGTCAGAAAGGCAGCTGCCACAAGTCCTTGAAAATGCTGTTTGGCCTCGCTAATAGAATGCATACCTGTTTTTGTAATGCCAGGCTCAAGCTTTGAGACACTGAAGTTACAAATGAAAGACATCAAAGAAAATAGCCTCCAAATTCTAGCCTTAGATTTTCTGTCTTAAGCTTTGGATTCTAGTTAAGTTCTCAGTTTATACACATCTATAGAGGTTACTTTTAGAATATGAACTGCTTGGATAGGTTGTGGCTCCTGTGAGTTATATGTGGCTCCAGCTGCTGGTCTCTGGATTCTTGTGACTCCTCTCCTCCTAAGCTGCTAACCCTCTGTTTCAGTTTACTAACACTGTCAGAATGCAATATGCCAGGAATGGATTGACTTTTATGAAGGGGATTTATTAGGTTACAAATGTACAGTTCTAAGGCCATGAAAATTTCCAAATGAAGACATTGACAAGAGGATGCCTTCACTCAAGAAAGGTTGATCACATCTGAGTTTTCTCTGTCACATAATAAGGCACATGGTGACATCTGCTGTCCTTCTTTCCCAATTTCTGCTTTCAAAAGACTCTCTCATCTCCTGTGGGTCCTTTTGTTGTCTCCTGGAAAAACATCTCTGTTTTCCTCTTAAAGGACTCCAGTAAGCTGATTGGGACCCACCTTGAATGGGTGGAGTCACATCTCCATGGAAACAACCTAATGAAAAGACCCCACCCACAATAAGTCTGCACCCACAAGATTGAATTAAAAGAGCATTTTTTTCTGGAGTACATAACAGTTTCAAACCAGCACATCCTGATAATAATGCTTGTGGTGTAGGGCTTGGTGTCTTATAACCCCAGGGAGCAGCTTTTCCTTGTATTCTTTGTCACTGACACCTTCTGAAGCACAAGTGTATAGAATGTGTGAATGATGCCCCTGATAATTTTGCATCTCTGAAAACCCTGGATGAGGGGCAAAACATTTGAAATGTTTTTCTAGTGAAACAGCACTTCTTCTTCATATCATTTTCCAGCTAACACAGTTTTCTTCCTTTTGGACCATCTTATAGGTAGGAGTCTGGAGAAGGGAAATCACCATATTGAAAGCAGAGGGAGAGTGGACTTCCACTTCATTTTGTCACAGCCACTTAGTACACTTTGGTTTGAATCCTTGGCTGAATTCTCAATAATAGCGCTTCTATATTTTTTCTGTTGCTCTGAATCATATTTGGAAATCATTTGCAATGATCTTATAAGCAAGAATTTTTCACAAGAAAAATATTTCACAACCAAAGGACTTTTTTTCTGCCTTGTGATTACTCACATCCACAGCTGTGCCATAAAATAGTGAGGCATTTAGATCTTTGATAATATCTTAATGATAAACTTGGTTATTGCATTTTAAAAAAATTATTCCAGTAGATTTCATTCTGACACATGAAAATGTGCTTGCAACTTTAAAATCAGAAATACTCTGGTGCAGAAGTTTCAGTCATTTGAGCTATAAGACATATACAGTATGGCAGGCCATTAAAAATTCTGCTGCAATTATTTTATCTTAATTTTGTTATTTTACACTTTCTTTGGTACTAGTTGAAGAAATCATATACCTCTTAAAGTTAGCTGTAATAAATGCAAGTTTCTATTTGACTTTCTACCATTTTTTATATCGAGTGAAACATGGCATAATGCACATTGTATAAGTAGCTTTAAAGGGGCATTTTTCCTTATTTAATAATTGGCTTCTCTCTAAAAAGTTCATCACAAAATTTACACTGGTGTTTTGATAAGTTAATATTGAGTTTATACGTTAACAAATAGAGACTAGATGGTAGCCACTACTTCAAGAAATGAATAGATTGAGTTTGAAAATCTAATGTCGAGTATCAGTACACTATTCACTCACTAACCCATAAGCATGTTCAAACCATTGCAAACCTGTAAACTAACAATAAGTTGAACTTGATAGATAATGCAAAAGAGAGCAAACTTCCAATTTGCCTACCTTGGAGAGCTGCACTTAGAATGCACGGTCTTCCCAACAATGTCAGAGCTGATTTGGGAAGTCTGGAATTCAGGGATTGGGAATTTTCAGAAGTGAGGGTCTTTAGTGGTTAATGGCGTTTGGCTGTGTTAGTAGGATTACTGGAGTAAAGCCATTTTTAACTGATTTTCAGAAGCTTAACAAAATTAAGATAAGATAGTTACTGCCACTAACTTGCTGCTGGCTAGGAGTGGGATTTATCACTGATTGGCTGACATTAAGAAGCTTTGTTAATAGTCAGAAGCACAGTTACTGGAGTGAACCCATTGAAAACTGGCTAATTTTCATAAGGATGGCCACTGCAGTGAGGCTATCCTAATTGGCTGAGTTTCAGGGCATGCATGATGATCCAAAGGCACCTTAATTAATGGTTATTTCTTGCTCACAACTTGGAGCTTCAGCCAAGGACCAGTTCCTTCCTTTGTTGATTATGGAAAATAAGTCATTTTAGTTCTCAAACCTTCTTTTTGGTCAGACCTATGGAAGAGAACATAAGAAATTATCCAGGTGTTTACTTGTAGAGGTATGATTTTCTGCTAGCATTGCCATTTAATTGATTTAGGTATCTGGAAAGATAGCCATTTTAGAATAATTTGTTGAAAAATGTTGAATGTCGAATATTTAGGTACCCTGACAAAGTCAATAGAAGACATAGGACATGGTCCATACATACAGGACAGGTGGTTACTCTTTTAATAGTGGCAATATAAACATAATGCTCAGGTGGTTATAATATTTATGTAACTGAGAGATTCTAAAGAACAATTAGAATAAGATAGTGCAATTAGTACAGGCATCATAAGTCATACTTGCAAGTTCTTATTAAAAGAAAATATTTAAAAAATTAAATGGTTTATAAAAGTTAATTTTCAGAAGTAGCATTGTGAATGGCCATTTTTAAGTGTCAATACCAGAAAAAAAACTACATTTGAAATTATAAGAAACCTTTATAGGGTGCCCAGTTGGCTGATTAGATATATTTGTGTGTGAGAGCATGTGTTTGTTTACATTATAATTAGCAGCTACTCGTAGGAAATCCTGTTTAAACATATAATGATTAGTATAAGAATTGATATAACTAATTGACATATATTTGACTGATCATAGGTAATTTTTCTCTTAGAGGTCCATCTGTATTTTACTTTCAATGTACATATAATTATATTTAATATGCTATTGGTGTGGATCTTAGGTATAGCTTTTTAGGATTTTTCCTTTTTATGTAGTGGGTAATAGATGTTTAAAAGTTTCTGTACATACCTAAATAAAAAGCTGAAAATATGGCAGTTATTTTTTCCTCACAGATATTCAAGTTTCTATTCTATAATTTTTATTATTTGGATGTGTGTTTGGCTCCCATAATGAAGTTCAGTTCTGGCAGATCCGATCTTTGGTCAACACATGTGCATGTGCACACACGTACAGTTTTCCCTCACTGTAAGTATATGCCTGAAACTTCTAGGAACGAATATTCATGTTTACAAATGTGAATGGTGGAAACCATTCACCACTGACATTGGCAAAATACCTAACACTCATTAGAAGAACTTTTGGCAAAACAACTAACACTCATTAAAAAAAAACTTATCAGCAAATGTTAACTACTCAAGTTTGCTCCTTCTCCTTCCCTTCCCACCACTTCATGTGACTTTTCCATGTACCACCTTCCTCACCACTTTCTGCTTTGTAAGAAGGAAGAAGCTATGTGCTGCCTTTCCCTGTCCTTATCCATGCAACAGTTGAATTGATTTATTTTCTATTTAAAATGTCTAAGAAACAACAGAAACATATTTTGTTAAAGGGGAAAAGAATGTTTACTTTGTATAAATTTAAAATGTCACTGCAAGCAATGCTTAAATACTTCTGCTGAGTGAAAAATATCAGTATTTAGAGTGTTAAACTGAGTCATGGCTCAATTTATTTCCTGAAATCCAAAATTGTTTTCCTTTCTTGCTGCCCAGAACTTGCAGAATGTTTACCATCAAAATATAATAAAGATAGCTTTTCCTGTGTCCTCCAATAAAGGACTGTTTGAATACCAAAATGCTAATCATTCTTGACTTTAAGTATGTTGAGCATCTCAGTGGATGTAGGAGTCTGTGTAACTACACAACATTCTGTTTCTTCAATTAATGTGTCATTTTTTCCCCATGGTGGCATGGTGGCAACAATTTTTATGCCACAACTAGCAAGTGGCCAAGAGCTAAAATAGATTAACCAGCATGATTCTTCCATAGAAATCTCTGATTTGTAGAGTATCTGTTCAGTGGTAGGGAGCAATTGAAATTGGTGTCAGAGAATTATGTAAATTTTTTAAATGGAGATACAAGTTGGTAACATTACATGGGGGATTAATTTCATGGCTCTTTATCTGGGGGACAATTATAAAAGGAATGGCTGTACTTTACAAATGGTAACATTGAAATGATGGCCGTTACTTTTGAACTTAACCCTTCACTGTCCTAATATATTTCACAGATTGAATTCTGTACTGCTACATGATGTTCCACCCACCCCAAAATTCCTCTATCCATTTCTAGGGACACAAAAACAAAGAAATGCAGTGTGAAGAAAAATTATTCTTTATGGTTCAATGACCTATTGATATCTTTACTGTTTCTTTTGGTATTACAATTAGGCAATGGATTTTCATGTAGTTGCATACATTTTATAAAAGCCAAGACTTTCTGCTAACCAAAAGTAAATTTGGTTAGTATTGCTAGCCTGTCCTGTTTCATGGAGGCCATTTTAGGCAATGCATGATTATATTTCTAATGTGCTACAGTGCTTCCCTCTCTGGCATAGAAGACAGTGATTAATGAACAGAAATTTGCTTGACATTTCTTGCCTCCCCTGATTCTACCATACCAGTTTCCTTTTCTCTAAAAGAAAAGGGAAAGACATATTAGGGAATACAAAACAGTTCAGAAAATTGTGAACATTGAAATGGACTTAAAAGATAGTGACTAGTGAAGTCATTTCAATGTTACCATTTGTAAAGTACAGCCATTCCTTTTATAATTGCCCCAGATAAAGAGCCATGAAATTAATTCCCCATGTAATGTTACCAACTTGTATCTCCATTTTAAAAATTTACATAATTCTCTGACACCAATTTCAATTGCTCCCTACCACTGAACAGATACTCTACAAATCAATGTATCAGGAATACATTGCCTCTCACTCTGTCAGCCTTCATGTTTTTGTGTTACGTGATTCATTTATTTTATCCCTATGGCATGTATAAGATCATATGATTTTTTTAAACAACGTAATTATTAAAAATCTTCAAATTTCCGACAAATTTTATTTCCTACCTTGCTTCCTCTACTGCTCAAAGACTTGTAGAGGTTATTTATTATTCATTTCCAGAAACTTATTTTCAAAGATGTGCTGGTTAGTGTAATAGACAAGAAACTGTGCCATGGTGTTCTTTTGCCAGTGGTAAATGGCCAGTATGCTTCATTAATACTAATTGCAAATGCAGTTTTACATAATTATGTATCCCTCAGAAATGCATCCTCTTAAACCATTCCAATGATTTTTTTTCCCCTCAGGGGCTAAGTGAATAGGATGCCAATTGTGAAAGTTTCAGGTGGAGGCCAGGAATCAGGGAAAAGAAACCTCGCAATCGATTATGCTAATTCTCAGGATACTTACTGGTCCAGTCTTATTGACTTTAGGTATGATGTGACATATCCAGTAAGGATAGATAGTCAAATCAAAGTCCCCAAATATCATACGCCTGCAGAATAGATTTTTTTTTAATTATTGAAAGATTGATTTACAAATACATACATCTTAATAATATAAACACCACTATCTTGGTTTCAAGGCATTTGAAATCCATTCTTTCCACTGTGCATTAATATGATGGCATCCTCATGTTATTTAGATGCACTAATGCAGCTGGGGAAACAACCAGCCCCTCAATCTGCAACCCACACTGGAGTTCTTGGTGTAAGCTTTTAACTCACTTTTCTAAAATAGGCTATATCTGTATTTAATCAGCTGTGAATTTATACATATTCTTCTGAAAATAGCATTTTGACATTGAAGGAGTTCTAGCAAGCCACAATTAAGTTTATACTGAGAGAATATTATTAGCATTCCATCATGAAACCTAGGGGAAGCAAAGATTGATCTTTGTACCTAGAGTAGTTGGTTTCAAAGAATTTATAACTGGTATGTCCTATAACAGAAGGACATTCTTCTAATTTAGGTTAAAATCATTCCTTTTACAGGAGAAACACACACTTATTTAAAGAAAGGAAAATGCTTTACCTAGTCACAATTACTGCCATGTTATAACTTGGGCCTTGTAAGGAAAGTCTTAATTCTGATCAATAATTAAACAGTATAAAATAAACAGAAACAGAAAGCTTAAAAGAAAAGTTTCTGTAATACCATTAAATGATTTTTAAGCTCTATAAAGCCACTTTAAAATGCTCATAGCCTGAAATTAAAGCATCACCTACAGGCAAAGATTAATTGGATAATTTAATCCACTTTCTAAACCTCAACAGATAAATAGATGAGAGCTACTGTGATACTCATTAAGCAGATTCTGGATTTGCTAGCATTCTTCCCTTACCCAATGTACAGCATAGAGCCGTGACTACTGAGAATTAGTCTGTGTGTTTTTGACACTCTTCCTTGGGAATATGGTTCAAAATTGTAAGCCTGGAAGTAAGGTGCTTCCCAGTCATTTGTAAGTTAACGTTTTAAGTCTAATCTTGCATCATTTCCTTATATGAATATCCATTTCTAGTTATCAAAATTTCCACCATTTCCTGGCTATAATCTGCCCTAGGGACCCTTCCTGCCATTTATTTGCTACTTCTACTACCATGATTTTTTTCTTCATATTCACCTGAAGAAAGGCTTTATTTCTTACATGAACTGTTAACTTTTCTGTGAAGCCTTAACTATCTTCTCAATTCAGAATTAATTGCCATTTTCTTTGTGCTCCTACAGCAGCTGGGCAAAAATATGAAGACAAATTTGTCCCCCAATAGACAATGTGTTCCTCAAGAACTTGAAAATTGTTTTCTCCATGTTGTCTTGTGCTGCATGGCATTTATGGATTCCTTTCTATTTTGAAGAAATGAGTGAATATTGCAGCTTTTTATCTTGATTTGAAATAATGGCCTTTATGTGCAAGATCATCTAATTATGAAAATGTTTTATAGCCTTTCAAAAATATTGGAAAAAATCACAGGGCACAGCATCTTATCTTGACTCTGCTATAATTGATGACCTTGAAATATGATTTATACCCCTATTTTCTTGTATATCAATATCTATTTTAAAGTATTGATGCAATGCTTTAAACAATAATGAATGTGAAAGTGCTTAAAGAAAACCCAGAAAAAGTATGAGGTTGTTATTTATTATTCATTGTTGTATTATTCTCATATTAGAACACTTGCATTTTAAATTTAATATTTTCTTAAATTTGTAAACTTTTTCTTCCATATTGGGTATTTCTTTGCCATTTTCCTTTATGCACAATTTTGATTTTTTGATACAGTTTTTCAACATCAAAAGATGAATGTAAAGATTTACAGTGTAGCCTTTATTTTCATAATTCATTTTTCAAGTAAGTGATTTGATTGTTTCCTGACTCCCATTATATAGGTAGAAATTGCTCATTATTATTAAGAAAAATAATTAGTATAATATCCAAAAAGAAATTCCTAACACCATTTATTTCTGTCTGTTACACTACAGTGTTCAGAGGAGTTAACATGCTCCTGGAGTATATTTTGACATGAATATTGCCAATTTTTTGTGGAGCCCAGGAAATTTTTGCTTAACTAGAATCTTAACTATGAAAATTTGAAGCATGTTTGAATACAGAGTTTTGAGGTAGCATAGCTCTACCTGAGAGGATGCAGATATTCTCAGTAGACTCTGGAATCTAAGTGTGAGGGTACTCTTGCATGCATTTCAGCTGAAAAGTTGCAAAATTAGGTAGAATTGTAATTAATATGGAATTGGTATACTTGTTTAAAATTTCATTTGGTGGAGAAAACTAGCAAAGCTGAGGTACATTCCATTTAATCATCAATAACCTGGATTCATTCCTGTTTTGATCTAAATGTATTAAATAATTGCTGAAGCCTCATATTTGATTGTGTGATATATTCAAAATTCAGATTAAAGTCAAATTCAAGTTTAATTAAGATTTTTCAGGTTGTACTGATGTTGTGGCATGTACTAGATTTTTTCCCTTGAAATATAATTAATTCATTTCATTCTTAGGAATATGAAAATAAATTCCTGATACTATTTGACCAGCAAATGTTGAAAAACTTGTTATGGAATATATTTTGAGCATATAAAATCTGTGGAATATGCAGAATAAGATTGAAATACAGTAACTCTGCTGAAGATCATGGCTGAGGAGGTTTAGTTACTCAGTCAAAAAAATAGTATCTTTATCAAGTAATCTTACTTTCAAGGGTGTCCTAAACTATGAACTCCAAAGGGCAGTGTAATATTGAGTCTCTGTGTTCCTTGAATAAAATGTAATATATTTACCTTGGGGTTATTGGTATTCAATTATGGCATAAAGTATTCAGGTGTGAGGCTGTTATGCAGCATGGCACTCTGGAAACCTTTGGAATTAAAGTCACAATCAGAGAGCACTCCAGAGGGGAGGATGAATCATGATACATTTTATTCCTCAATAACATTAGTAGTAAGATATCCCCATCTTCCCTTAAAACCTTCAGTTTCCAGCTTATCTAGCTAGAAGTCAACTGGTGTATAAGTACAGCTAAATGAGATGATCACACCTGTTGCCTTGTGCCTTAGGGCAAGACCATAACATGCAGCCTTGGTATGTTTCTTAGATCAGCTAATATAGGACTTCAAATTAAAATGGCAAATATTGGATGTGCCCAAGTTGTGTTCCCATGCCTTTGTTGACTATGGAAGAATGACTGCATATTCAAGTTACATCTGTGTTTAATAAAGGAGAGAAGAATATTCATTCCTCAGCATAGGTTCCCTACATTTGACCCATTATAAATCAACTTCTTTTGATAAAATGAGTGTTCTTGAAAAGTTTAATCCAGGAGTTGTATTAAGTTATTTGCATTTTAATATGAAATATAACTTAGTTAGATGCTCTCCTTGTGCAACTCAGAAACTGTGAAGAGGGAAGAGAGAATACTGACTATCATAAATCCAAAGAGTAAAATAAATCCTGGAGGAAGGTGAAGGCTGAAAGGGGACATGGAGAGAATAGAGTTTCCCAGGTGATGGTATAAGGCAGAGTCATTTATCACATAGTATCAGTCACATGGGAGAACCAAAGCACTTATAGGCATGCTGCACGCTGAACCCACACACATAGACTCTCTTTGTAGTTCACTGCACAAAGCAAAAAATAAAAATAAAAAATGAAAACAAATAGAGATTGGGAGCAAATCAGTAGACCATGGTCACTGTGTTTACCTGTTCCTATGTGGGTAAAGTCTAATTTTCTGATTCTTGGTGTTAGAGACATTGTCTTAATTTCTGCCCTGTTCTCAGGATATAGACCAATGCCTGGCACACAATAGGAAATTACAAATATTTCAAGATTGATGATGTGACAAAACTTTTATAAATAAAATGATGATATTTTCTATTCTTTGCCTATTGAAAGATCTAATCTATATGGAGTCAATTATTGAAAGCTGCAAATGAGAGATTGGTTTAAGTCCATCACTTAATCAATTGTATGAACTTAAGCAAGTGATTTAACTTCTCTGAATCTCAGTTTCTTAATTTATAAAGTGCAACTGGTGAAAATTCCCATTTTTTTCAGATTGCTTTAAGAATTAGAGTTTGTGCTTGAAAAATGTCTGGTGTAAGAGGACAAGTGGAAGGCAACGACAATTATCATTACCTGAGTGAGTTTATAAAGCACTTTATTATCAGCAAATCCTGTATGAAGAATGTTTCCCAAGTATGGAAAGCAAGTAATGTTACTAAACTTTCAACCTATTTATTCTAGAAGAGACAGCAACTGAAGGAGAGCTTTGAGTTTCATTTTCTGAAAGCAGTGTCAAGAAACTAAGCATTCTTGTGAATTTATAGGGTATTTAAACATGGTTTTTGCCAGAGGAAAGAATTCTAAGGTACAAACAGTTATGAAAATATTTCTTTATGATATTTTGGACTTACAAGCCTTCTTTCTTCCAAGTTGCTCATATTGCTTCACATACCTCATCTTAATTATTCTTCTAACAGTCTTTAAACATTCAAATGATACAATTAATCAACTTAATTCTGTAATTTTCCATTAACATTATCATTTTTCAGTTATTTATTTTATTCTCTTTCCAATTAAATATTACTAAAAGTGAAGTTGAGTGTCTTCTTAAACACATTTATGTTAATAAATACAATGCATGTCTACCAAGAAATAACCTATGCATCCTTTCCAAAAATTAAAATGATGATAGAAGAAAATTTTGCTGTATAATATGAAAAACAATTTAGTAATATTTTAAAATGTTTATTCTACCATTTGGCCAAGCTCAGTGATAATTATACCAGTTGCTAATGCTAAACTATTAACAAGAGCTGGCTGGGAGATGTAGTTTTGTAGTAGATATGCTATGCAGAGTCCTTCAGGGACAACCCACTGCATTTCCAATTCCCAAATCTGATATCTAGCTCTTTTCCCATAGTGAGTTCTGAATAAACTGCTCCAGTGGCCTTGGCACTATTCATATGCTACATGTCTCTGATATAATTTGAAACAGTAATAATATGAATATACTGAAGGAAAATGGAAAGAACCAAAATAGGTTTCACCACCTACATAGAGTGTTATGAGAAGAATCTTAATTTTATTATGTTTTCCTACTTTGTTTCTAAACACTTTCATACTTCTTTACCACATACTTCAATAAATCTTAAAAGGGTCTGCTATGGGTTGAACTCTGTCCCCCAAAAAAGACATATTCAAGTTCTAAACCCTATCCTATGAATGTAAACTTCCTTGGGTAATAGGACTTTGATGATATTAGTTGAGATGGAGTCAAACTGGTTTAGGTTGGTTCCTCATAAGAAGGAGTTTGGACATAGACAGACAGACAGATAGACAGAGGGGAGAATGCTATATGATGACTGAGGAAGAGGACTCATGGATTGCTTGCAAGTTACCATCAGAAGCAAGTAGAGGGGAAAAGGATGTATTCTCCCTTCCAGATTTAAGAGGAGCTATGGTCCAGTCAACAGCTTGATTTTACACATCTAGCCTCCACAATTGTTAGACAACATTGTTCTGTTGTTTTAAGTAACCCAGTTGGGGTACCTTTTAGCAGCAGCCCTAGGAAACTAAGATAGGATCTAATAATTTAGCTCTATTTAATACTAACGTTCAATTGCTATGCTTAAGTCTTTACTAACATATTTGAGGAAAAGAAATGTTAGTGTATCAAATTTGTAAAGTTCCATAATAGCTGCGATGTGGTAGAAATTATCTCAACCATTTTCGATTAGTTCAGTTATGAGAAACATTGGATGATTGTAATATCAGTTATTATAATTTTTGTGCTTGTATTAGATTGTACTATATAAATTGATACGATGCTCACAAGGAGCTATTGGAGTGTCTACGACCCTTTACCCCTATACCAAATGGCCTTGGATGTCTATTTTAAAAATATTTGTTTTTGGTTGTTTGTCTCTCTTGGCTCAACCTTCTCCATCAACATCAATTTATTAAATATCCCTGCTACCCAGTTTAGGTGGCTGGTAGTAGTTCCCCACTCTCTTTTTGATTTTCTGAATCATGTATGTTGTGAGGTGGAGAAAAAAGTTTTACTTTTTAAAATTGACAATAAATAGAAGTAAGTAGATTCATAGGAATAACTAGGTGAACCTAGAAAATTAAAGGAAAAGCCAGATACCTCCTAAATTTCTAGTCTAGCAGTATATAATAACTTTTTTTATGAATAGGAAAAAATGATGACTATGAAATTGCCACTGGAATATAGACAGGCTTAATTGTGAATCAGTTATTTCTAATTTCTGTTATTTTTCTGAGTCGAGCTATTCTAAGGTGTTTATAGAGAAAAATCAATAAAGATGTAGTGTTATATTTACTTACAAACTGAATATTATTTAAACTTAGAGGATTAAGACCCAAAAAGAAAATAACAACTGTTGGTTTTGCAACATGGTGAATTGGCCGCATTAAAAGAAGAAAAATATCAGTAAATTTTTTCTTTTAAGTGCTGGCAAAAATGAGCTATCAAAATTATTTAGATTAAAACATGTCATATCTATATGAACATCAGGCATTTTATTTTAGGCACAAGATTTTTTTATTGAAAGAAATGAAGTGATTTTATTCATTTATGCTAAAAGCTGTGCAAGGCATGCCATATTCTTAGTTGTTTATTTGTTCCAGACTACTTTCATATTATTAGCCACTCAACCAGGTTGAAAAGTAATTTTTTAGAATTGCACCCTGTGAAGTAACTTCTGAAAATAAGAGTGTCACCTTATTAAGATATTTAGACTTAAAGCACTAATTACCCCAAATATAACATATGAAAGAGCAGTTTTATAGACTGTTTGTTATCTGCACACAGAAGCATGTGTGTGACATTACACTGACAGTATAAAAATCACATTTGTTTAGCTGTTGAAGGTATTTTCCTTTAATGTCCCAGAGGGTGGTCTCATCTGACACAGTGGTTGCTTTCTTGAAAAGATGTATCAAAATCTACTTATATGTTGCAGAAAGATGGCAGAGTAGGAAGCCCCCAGATTGAGTCCTACCAGCAGATCAACTATCAGACAAGATAAGAGCTGTCTGAAACAACTATCTTGAAACTCAGGAGACCAGAAGAACACTGTCCATCATTCAGGAACAGCTAGGAGGAAGAAGCTGATAGATTATGGAAAAACCAGTAAAGTGTTCTTCCTATTTGCCTGGCTAGCTTACTTGTGACAGAAAGGGGTATAAAAATCCTCTTTCCCAAGACTGGGGATGGACACAGTTGATTATTACTCACAGACTAGCTTTGAAGGTAGCTGTTGTCCCAATACACCCTGGATAAAAGCACAGCAGAGGAGGCTTAAAAACACTATGCTTCCTCGGGGCAGCAAAGGACAAGTTCAATGGCTGGATGTGGTGGGCAGGTCAGAAAAACTCAGCTTTGTGAAGCCATGGAAGCAGTTCCTTGTACCCTTCCTGAGCAGGGCAGTTTGGGGCCAGTGTGTGCCCTCTTCATGAATCCAGGTAGTTTGTTGTCTGAGTGGCAAGTAAGCCAATTATAAGAACATGGGTGACCTCTTTAGACCCTTTTATCCTCAAGATTGGGCAGCCACCATTCTGAAAAATCTTCCTCCTATGTGGGCCACAGAAATGCAGAGCTAAGTTAAGGTACTGCACGAGAGCACTTCTAACGGCTCCAAGATGGACACTGAGGAGGAGGGAGAGCAGCAACAGCAGGAACAGAGGAGCCTGGCTGCCCATAGTAGGCTTAAGTGGAGACACTGCTCAGAAGACTGTGGTGGAGGCCGCAGGTCACTGTCCAGGGGGTTTCCTTGTGAAAAAGCAACCACTGAGGACAGCAGCAAAGACTGCTTTAGAATCAACCCCCCACTGTGCCCACCACTTCAGAAGGTGGCCCTGAGCTGGAGTCACAGATCCCTAAATGTCTTCACAGCAATGAATTTGGGATCCATAAGAGTTGTATTCTCTGGGCCAATGGAATCCACCTGTTCTGTGACAGGCTCTATACACTTCAGGAAGTGCTGGAAATAGCCAGAGAGATTAAATGTTCCCACTACCTGGTGGAAGGTGCCACCTTGCTCTGTTACAACCAAAGTCTCATCCTTCTGACACCATTATTCATGTGCCATTGATGAATATTGTTTGCTACACGAGGAGAACTTCTCTGTGTGGTTCCCCATGCACAAGGTGATATTATGAAGACAAGGTGGTGCACTCCTGTGATGGCATGAAAATCATCTTACTGTGTGGTCACAACGCCCACCCCAATGTTCCTGCCCATGCCAACATTTATTCCTAAATTCTTACATCATGCTAAGTCTGATGACATCACAGAAAAGATAGACTCAAGAAGTTAGAATGACTGTTTCCATTGACATAATCTCCATAATGACAATGTGGGGGTATGAGGAGTTGCTGGGGAAAAGCTGGGGGATATTAAAGAGAGGGTTATATATATATATATATAGATTTTGAATCTGGAGAGATTTTACTTAAATGAAAGGTGAGCTATCCCTTTGATTCTATTTTAAAATTATAAGTTAACTACAAATTTATTTCAATGGCAGTGAAATTGAACTGAACAAACTCTCATCTCATTAAGGATGGGAATGTGTATGGCTTTGATTTTTGGCCTGTTTTACACTGATTCAGGGAACACTAAACCCAGGATTGAAAGAGAAGACAAACCACACCAAAACCATCCTTTTGTCATTAATGTGTCTTAAAGTGAGAAGGTTTGGGGGGAAGAAAGTGAGGAAAGTCCAGTTTTCAAGAGTGGAAGAATGATGTTTTAACATAAAAATGATTTTTTTTTCATTTCCAGAAAAAAAAAATCCCTGGATGTGTTTTGGCTGACTTGGAAAAGTCCTCTGTGTGTGCTCCCTTCCCAGAATTTTCCTGCCAGGTGAAAGCAACTTTAGACAAAGGAAAGGAGTACAGGAAACTACACTACCAGCACAAGAAAATCTCTGTCTTTTGGTCAGCTGATGACAAAATAAAGAAGCACATCTGAGGGAATAAATCTTGAACTTAATATTTTAAAATATTAAATGCTATAATAATTATTATATTTTAAATATTAAATATTAATTATTGGGTACAACAATAGTACAAGACAAAGAAGAAACAAGAAATGATGGTCCATCCAAAGGAAGAAGAAAAAAATGCAAAAACCCCAGGAGGAAGACAGAAAATGGGTATGCAAAAAGAAAAAATCTTAAAAATACTCAAGGGAATAAAAGAAAATACAGAGAAAAAACTAAAGAATATGAAGGAAAACAATGAATAAAAAATATGAGAATCTTAGTAAACAGAAAACCTTTAAAAAGAAGCCAAACTGAACTACCGGTTCAATGATAACTGAAATAACACTTGCCCTGGAGAATTTCAAGAGAAAATGAATCTGGGCAAAGAAAGAATCAGCAAACTTGAAGACAAGGTGATTGAAATCAGACAAACTGAGGAGGAGAAAGAAAAAAAGAATTACAAAAAGTGAAAGTAACCTAAGGCACTTCTGTGAAAACATCAAGCATACTAATATATGAATTATGTGAGTGCAAGGAGAAAGAAAGAGGAAGGAGGAATATTAAAAAAATAATGACAGAGAACTTACCAAACTTAGAAAAAATACGTAAATATGCACATCCAAGAAGCCCAGAAAACACCAAAACCAATATGTGAAGAATAATGTACCCTGTATATATTAAATGGACAAGGAGAGAGTTCTGAACTTCAGAAGAAAAGTGATGTGTTACATCCAAGGGAATCCCAGTTGGATTGAGTGCTGATTTATCATGAGAAACCATGGAGGCAAAAAGGTGGTAGGTTGAAATACAAAGTTCTGAAAGAAGACAATTGTCAACCAATAATTTTATATCCAGCAAGACATATCAAAAATGAGGGAAGGATTATAACACTCCCAGATAAACAAAATCTGAGGGAGTTCATCACTCCAATATCTACCCTGCAAACAGTGCCAAAGAGAGTTCTTCAGACTGAAAGGAAAGGACACTAGACAGTGGTTCAAAGCAACATAAAGAAATGAGGACCTACAGGAAAGGTAACCATCTGAGTAATTATGAATTCTGTATAATTGTATTGTTTGGTATGTAACTCCACTTCTTATTACCTAGTGGTGCTAAAGCGCAATGCATGAAAAACTAATGATAAATCTATAATTTCTCACTTGGAGTGTACAAAGATAAAAGCAGTAACAAGTGCAAAGTTCATCAACAAAATGCTCCAAACCAAATCCCACATCGTATTAAAAGAATCATATGCCATAATCAAATTGGATTTATCCCTTGTATGCAAGGTTGGTTCACCATAACAAAATTAATTAATGTAATACATAGCATTAACAGAATGAACAAAATGAAGGGGGGAGAACAAAACATGATCATATCAATAGATGCATAAAAGGCATTTGACAAAATCCAGCACCCCTTCTTAATAGAACACTAAGAATAGAAGAAAACTTCCTCAGCATGATAAAAAGCATATATGAAAAGCCCACAACTAACATCCTACTTAATGGAGAAAGACTGAAAGCTTTCCCTTTAAGATCAGGAACAAGCCAAGGATGGTCACTGCCACTGCTGTTATTCCACATTGTATTGAAAATTCTTGTCAGAGCAATTAGACAAGAAGAAGAAATAGGAGGCATCCAAACTGGAAAGGGAGAAGTAAAATTTCCCCTGTTTGTAGATGACATGATCCTATATACATAAAATCCTGAAAAATCTACCACAAAGCTACTAGTGATAATTAATGACTCAGCAAAGTGGCAGGGTAAAAGATCAACACCCCCAAATCAGTAGTGTTTATATACACAAGCAATGAACAATTGGAAGAAATCAAGAAAAAAAAATCCATTTACAACAGCAACTAAAGGAGTCAAATATCCAGGAGTAAACCTAACCAAGGACATAAAGGACATGTACGGAGAAAACTGCAAAACATGGCTAAAAGAAATTTTGAAGGACCTAAATAAATGAAAGTACACTCCATGTTCATGGATTGGAAGACTAAATATTGTTAAGGTGTCAATCCTACCCAAAGTAATATACAGATTCAATGCAATCTCAATCAAAATTCCAAAAACCGTCTTTGCAGATATGGAACAGCCAATCATCAAATTTATATGGAAAGAGGATCCCTACCTCTTACCCTATAAAAATTTTCACTGAGAATGGATCAAATGTCTAAATGTAATTCCAGCACTGTTGAACTCCTAGAAGAATATGTAGCGTAGCATTTCCAGGATTGTGTGTTAGGCAAGATTTCATCAACTTTACACCCAAAGTACAAGCAACAGAAGAAATAATAGATAAACTGAACCTCATCAAAATTAAGAACTTTTGTGCCTCAAAGGATTTTAACATGAAAGTAAATAACAGCCTGCACAAGTGGAGAAAATATGTGGAACTCACATATCTGATAAAGGTTTAATCTCTAGACCATATAAAGAAAATTTTCAACTTAACAACAAAAAGACAAGTAACCCAATTAGAAAAAGAGCAAATGAATTTTTAAAAAAAGTATATGAGAAGGGCTGAAAAGCACATAAAAAAGATGCTCAACATCGTTAGTCATCAGGGAAATGCAAATAAAAACCACAGTCAGATACCACTTCACCATTTCACACCCACTAGAATTGCCACTATTTACAACAACAAAAAAACACGTGGAACATTACAAGTGTTGGAGAGGTGCAGAAATATAGGAAAAGTCAATGATTGTTGGTAGGAATGTAAAACGGTGCAGCCACTGTGAAAGATGTTTTGGTGGTTCCTCAGAAAGTTAAATATAGATTTATCAAAAGACCCACCAATCCCACTTCTAGGTATATACCCAAAAGAATTGAAAGGATGGACTCAAACAGCTATCTGTACACTGATTTACATAACAACATTACTCAAAATTGTCAAAATATTGAAGCAATTCAAGTGTCCATTACCTTTGATAGATTTATCAAAAGACCCACAATTCCCACTTCTAGGTACATACCCAATAATTGAAAGGAGGGACTCAAACAGCTATTTGTACACTGATTTACATAGCAGCATTACTCAAAAAGATTGAAGCAACTCGAGTGTCCATCACCTGTTGAATGGATAAACAAAATGTGGTATTTACATGCAATGGAATATTATTCAGGCACAAAAAGCCATAAAGTTCTGATAAATGTGACACCATGGGTGGGTGACTCCTGAAGAGATCATGTTGAGTAACATCAACCAGAACAAAAGAACAAATATTGTATGAACAGATATAAAATATTAAGACTAAGCAAACTCATAGAGTCAGAATCTAGAATATACATTACCAGGGAATGAGGTTAGGATAACAAATGGGAAGTTAAGGCTTAAAATGTACAGAGTTACTATTTAGAATGATGGAAATATATTGACAATGGATGATGGTGATGGTAGCACAACATAGGGAATGTAATTAGCAGCACCAAAATATATATCTGAATGTGACTGAGCTTGAATGCCCTTGTAGGAACATCCACCTTAGTGCAGTTTTCATATTCAAGAAATTTAGCAATGATATAAAGCTTTTAGTCTATATCCCAATTTTTCATATGTGCCAATAATGTAATCTTGAACCATCTCTCCTCCCTTGTTAGAACCTATCCAGAATCATCCCTTTAATTGTCGTTCTCTGTATAGTTGCTCTTTTTGTGTGTTTATGATTGTGAGAATGTATATACAATAAAAATTTTCCCACCTCACCCACCCCCAAGCACAATACTGAGTGGAATTAATCACATTGACTATGGTGCAGTGTTACTGTTTGGTATTAAAACTTGCCCATTTCCTCAAACAGAAACCCACACCCATTATGTGTTAACTTCTCATTTGTCTGCCCTTTTCCTTTAGAAACCTGTACTCTAAATTCTGTCTCAAGATTGCATAATCTCTGATATTTTATTGTCATTTCCTTGGATTTAAATGTGACACTCTAAATCTGTTACAGTTGTGTTCCTTTGAAACCAACTTAACTGCAATAGTATAACAAGATATGTTCCTATGCCCCACCATCTCCCCACATTTATGTATTTGTTATCACAAATAACAATTTGTACATTATGAGTCCAAAACCATTGATTTATCATTACATTTTCTTAATTTCTATTTTAGGTATTGTAGGAAGTAAAATGTGGAGTTATAAATGAAAAATACAATAGCACTAGTATTTTTCTTTATCTCTATAAACAAATTTACTGGAGATCTTTATTTCTTCTATGCATCTTCAATTGATTGTCTATTTTCCTTTCTTTTCAGCCTGAAGCATCTCTCATAGGGCTGGTCTGGTAATGATGAAGTCCTTCAGCTTTTGTTTATCTGGGAGTGTCTTAATTTCTGCATGTCTGAGAGAGAGAGTATTGCCAGATGAAGAATTCTTGGTTGGCAGTATTTTGCTTTCAGCAATTTAAATATTTTATCCCATTGCTTTCTTCCCTCCAGGGATTCCAATGATAAATTGGCACTTAGTCTTAGTGAGGCTTCCTTGAATGTGATGTGTAGTTTCTCTATTGCAGCTTTTAGAATTCTCTCATTATCTTTGGTATTTGACAGTTTGATTAAAATATGCTGTGTTGTGAGTCTATTTGGGTTTATCCTTTTGGACTTTACTAAGTATCTTAAACTATGTATATTCATTTGTTTTGTTAAATTTGGAAAGTTTTCAGCCATTATTTCTTTGAACATTTTCTCTGATCACCCTCCCCTTCTCTTTCTGAAACTCACACAATGTGTTTATTGGTATACTTCATGGTAGACCAAAGTTTCCTCAGGATCTGTTCATTTTTCTTCAGTCTTTCTCGTTCTACTCCTCAGGATATTTGATATAAATTGTCTTGTTTTCAAGTTCACTGATTCTTTCTTCTGTCAGCTCCAATCTACTTCTGAACCCTCAAGGATATTTTGATTTCTGTTATTGTGGTCTTCAGTTCTGTTTGGTTTCTTCTCATAATTTCTTCTTCTCTATTGATATTCTCTTTGTGAACATCTATTGTTTTCATTACTTCCTTTAGTTATTTGAGCATATTTAGGAGCATATTTAAGTCTTTGTCTGTTGTGTCCCAGGTCTTGTCTACCTCATTGATGTTTTCTAATGCTTTAAGTTTCTCCTTTTCCTGGACATCACTTTCTGTTTATTTATGTGTTTTGCAATCTTTTCTGAAACTTGGACATTTTAATATTATTGTATTTTCACTAGAAGTTATACTCTGAGGCATATATTCTTTAATCTTTTATCCACACAGTGTTATGTCAGAGATTCTGCTGATTGCCAGGAGCTAACAAAGGTATACATACATACATATACATGCATACTTACATACATACATACATGTACACATACATACTAGAGGGTGGTCTTTTTTGGTCTTTGCAGATTGACCTGCCCATTTGTTCTCCTTTAGGGCTTATCCATACAGTGGGTTTAGAGGATAGCCTAAGGCCAAAGTGTGGGGGCAGCCCTGATTCTTTTTGGGAATGTATCTTGTCTTGTACATATGCACATGGCCATGCAAATATTAACACAAATATAAATATTTCCTCCTCCTAGAAAAGTTTCCTCAGGATTCCAGGTACCACACTATATACCCTACAGCCAGAAATCCTTTACCCCACCTAGCCACTGTAATGTGCTTCTACAGTTTTCTGTTCAAGATCTCAGTGAACTACCTTAAACACATAAGACAAGTTCTGGGGAAGCAAGACCCTCAAGCTATCACTGGATAGATTGGGCTAGACATCTCCTGCCAGTTTGTAGGAGAGTTACTCTGCTTCCTCCAGAGCAGGATCATGGATCCACATTGGGAGTGCAAGTTGGCTCCACTGCAAGCATGTGAGGGTTAGGGGGTGGGCTAGCCAAGGTGCAATGAACTCCTACTGCTTTTATGTAAGTTTTTTTTTCCTGATTCAGTGCTTGCCCTGCTTTTGCAGTCTTTTAACTATTTTCTGGAGCTGTAAGAATGTTTTTTCTGGTTCAAAGCCTTCACAGGTGTATGGTGCTCTGAAGTGTTTCCTTCCACCATCTTCATTGGAGCAGGGGACTATAATATAGGTTTGATAGCAATCTTGAATGGCAATATTGTAGTAATTGATGCCTATGAAAAGATTAATTTCATTGGTGAGTCAGAAATGAGAGCAGCTTCAGAGGCCAGGATTCCAAATAAATATATTGATTAGAAGGCTGGATTCCTCATGGATTTCCAAGTGTCCTGGCTTCTATGTTAAAAATTTTATTTAATCGTCATTTTAATGTAAATAGCCTCGTGTGCCTAGTGGTAACTGTATTATCTAGTTCAGGCTTATTGGTAGCATCATAGGGCTGTGTTTGAGAAGGAAGGAAGAAAATTCTGGAAAAGCACTATAAAATAGTAATGTTTGGGTTAGGACCTGAGCATATATATTTTCTGATAGCAGAGGAATAGGAGGGGTATAAGCATTTTAAGGCAAGGTAGTAGTGCAATCAAAACTGCTTTTAGTGCGTTCTTCTAGTAGTTGTTTGAATGTCAGATTGGAGATGTGAGGAAGTAGGAACCCAGTTGGTTGGTAACTGTAGTCTAAGATAAAGGAAGATAGAGTGGGGTCAGTAGGCAGGGAAAGGTGTCACATGTAAGCCGGGTCATTTTTTTTAGGAAAGCTTAATGAGTTCATCAATAATTATCTCTTCTCTACCTTTTTGTGGATCTAGATTTCCTTGTAAATCCTTATGGCCTGCTGTAAACTTGGGAGACTGCTTATAATGATTACTTTTTGAAAGTGTAGGATACTTTAGCAAAATACCTTTTGTATTTTCTCTACATGTGCAAGAATTTTGCTCTTTATGAAATTAAACCAAGAAATATAAATATTTCATTATTTTATTTTGTTTCCGTATCTTCCTCATCATTTCTGCTATTGTTACTATGTATTAAATGCGTAAAATGAAAATTCTGAATAGTCACAATCTCTCATAAAACAGCTGTTTGTCTGCCTGCCCATGCACAAAATACTAATAAACAAACAAAAAAAAGCCCAGCTGTTTGTCATTATGATACATGTAAATATTCAGGTGCAGACATTGGGTCAGCTCATCAGTGCATCTATTTATCTCTAGTATCTGTCACTACACCTATAAACACTTCAATCTTTGCAAATTTTCTTGGCTTATAGTGATGCCCAGGGTAGGACAGTTCTAGCCACCTAGAAGACCTGTTGGCAGAGATATCACAAGTTGGGCAGAAAACAACTCTAGAGGTGGCTTAGTTGGCTCAGCAACAGTGATTATTGGCACCAAATTGAAATCAGCAGCCTACTATGCTAGCCAGAATGTCTGATTGAGTGTTATAGTCTTTGACAAATATAGCATTTAGATGGTATTTCATTAGTATTAATAACAGGGAATCTGAATATTTTCCTAAGAGTTCCAACAGAGAAAGTGCTTGTCTCTTAAAGGAAACATGAAGACAACCATTTGACAACATATATATTTTTTTCTCTATCAAGGATTTGTTCCTTTGCATATTTGCATTTGCATAGAGCCAAACAAAGGCAGTTAATTTGAGATTACATGAGTCTCTATTTTTGTAATGTGAACAAATAGGACTGCATTTTTCCTTGCCAAAATTTGTCTTTACAAAGAATTATTCTTTTATTGTTCTGAATAGCTTTTGGACTTAGGCATAAATAGTAACCTTCATAATTTCTGGTAACTAAATATAGACAACCCTCATATTGTAGATTTTTCTCAATTGAGAATACTTAAAACCCTCTCTTAAATGATTTATAGCTCTAGAAGAGATAGTATAAAAGAAAAAAATAGTAATTTAATGAAAGAGGATTTAATTCTGGGCTCTCCCACTTAATAGCTATAGATCAGGGTCAAAATATTTAACTTCACTGAACGTCAGTTTCCCCATTTTTAAAATGAAAATAAGAAGTTTATCCAATAAAGTTGCTGTAATGATAACGTATGGTAACTATTTGTAAACTACAGTAAAAGCTAATTTGTTTCTTTTGTGCTTTAAAAATCACATGTCACTCTAAAAATGGCAAGTCTCTCAGCAAGATGGAAGGGTGAAGAATGAAGAAATATCTTCACAACATCAGAAAGAGACTCACCTCATTATAAAGATATTTTCTTGAAACTCTAATATTGTACATTTTACAGCCTCATCTATAACCCTTTTAGCATGACACAGTAAAGCTTTGTGGAAATTTATCTTTCCATATCTGTGAAATAAAGATACATTTTCCTAGTGAAATTTGACTAATGGGAACCAATTTCCCACTCTTTTTTGGAAGTACATGCTTACTTCTCACTTCCTCTTAAATAATATTGAATTCTTGGGGAGCCTTCCCTTTGACTTTATATATAGTTGGGGTGGGGAATTTTGGTGGTCAAGAAAGATTTAATTGACTGAGAATAATTCACCAGTGGAAGAAATAAGAGTGATGCTCTCTGATCCTTTATAGTTACTACTCACTATTTGTATTTCTTCTTGAAAGAAGACTGTTTCTTCTAAAAAACTATACCAATTTGAAGGCCAATGAGCTTGGCTGGGTTCATTATTACAGCATTTTATCCCACTGTTGAGGACACCATTTCATGTGTATCATTTTTGTATATCCCCTACAATCTGGACAGACTACCCACTGTATGGGGTTATTCACTAATGTACCAGAAAAGTTCAAAGAAGCTATTGCAGATGCTCCAAAGAAGAAGGATAAGGATGTCTTAATTAATCTGCAGTTAAAAAAATCTGTTCTAAATAAATCCAATGAGTGCAAATTGAAAAGTAGACAGCTGGAGGTCTCATTAAGTGTATATTAGCTTGTATTAGCACACTGCAAATCTGTCTGTAATATTTCATTCTCACTGTGTGAAGGTATGTTTGCTGGGATATAAAGCTTAAAACCTCCAGCTTTCCCCTTTAGTTTTCTTTTTTACCTCTGATAACTAAAATTATATAATCTTAATTTAAAGAAGTGGTGACTGATGTAGAACCTGTCACTATTTTTCTATAAAGCAATTATAGGAACTGGATATATCTCCTTGAGTAAACTAAGGAAGTCATTATGACACTTGATTTTGACTGTTACTGTAAATATTTATTCCATGTGATACTTAGATCCATATCTTGTAAGGAGCAGGACTATTTCTTGTAAAATGACTCTGACTAGTACTGATTTTTTTAAATTGATGATTCTACCCAACTTTTAGACCAGGCTGATATCTCCAGAATTTGTACTGATTTTCATTAGCACCTAACAGCTGGTTTGGAGTTAAAGAGAGCAGTAGAGCCCATTTGGTAGGAGAAAATTATGTAACACGAATTAGGAAAAAAAAATGAGCATCTTATTGGTATCTAATTATGTAGCCCTTCCTTTTCTTTCCTCACTCATTTTAATTTTACACCAAAGGGTCTGACATATATTTTGGAAGAACAAAGCGCTGTGCACAGTTTGAGGAATGGTTGAGACTTCTTGTTGTCATTTTGCATTGTTTAATTTCATGCAGTATTAGTGTAGGGGGGAAGAAGACTGCTGTGTGCACTGTTTACCATGACTAAGCTTATAGATTTTTTTTAACATGCAGTAATTTTTATTCACCTACATAATTAGATTAAAACAAATCTGCTGAATAAAATACATTGTGTTACTATCATCTGGTTTGAAAACATCCAAAAGTTATGGTTATAAGAATACTTGCTGGTACTTTATATAAAAATATATAATTCACTCTAAGAAATGTCTTCCAAAAGGTATCTGGTAGGTATAAAAGTGGGTGATTATAAATATTAACACTCTAGAGTGAGCCAGAAATACCATTAAGGTCAAATAAGACTCCTACAATGTTAATACCAGAGTAAAACCATCAACATGTAACTCATGTTTATCTCCAGAAAATTGGGAGATACAATAAATTACCCAGGGAAATTAATTTCTGAAAAGCCCTATCTGCAGCCTGAAAGCCTACTGTGATTATTTTCATGTGTCCATTTTCCTTTATGTCCTTTTTTTATGAACTTTTTTATTAATTAAAAAACATAACAAAAGAACATTAAGATATCATTCCATTCTACATATACAATCAGTAATTCTTAATATTATCATATAGTTGCATATTCATCATTTCTTTCTCTTTAGTTAAATTTATTCCTAAGTACTTTATTCTTTTAGTTGCAATTGTAAATGGAATTCATTTCTTGATTTCCCCCTCAGCTTGTTCATTACTAGTGTATAGAAACACTACCGATTTTTGAATGTTGATCTTGTAACCAGCCACTTTGCTGTACTCGTTTATTAGCTCTAATAGTTTTGCTGTGGATTTTTCAGGGTTTTTGACATATAGTATCATATCATCTGCAAACAGTGATAGTTTTACTTCTTCCTTTCCAATT
>PVIY010021963.1:0-30160 GCA_004026745.1 Myrmecophaga tridactyla
GAGTAATCAGATAAACAGGAGGCTGAACTTTTTGGCAAACAGAGATTAGAGTTCTGATAATGGAAGCAGCAGTTGAGAATAATCTGGGACACATTAGAGAATCAACAAAAGTTGAATAATGAAAAAGACAAAACAAAACCCAGAAACCTAATGTGAGCAAGAGTAGAGACCATTTTCTTACAGCTGGCCAAGCATTTTTACAAAGTCCTTAGTATTTGTGTGTGTGTGTGTGTGTGTGTGTGTGTGTGTGTGAGAGAGAGAGAGAGAGAGAGAGAGAGAGAGAGAGAGATTAATATTGTCCCTGACCCCCAGGCATGTTTGATAAACTCGCAGTGTGACATTGTGCATTGCTCTGCAGCCAGCAGCTAGGCCCTCAGATAGGCTCAGTCATTCTCTTTCAAGTCTTTTTTATTTCTGTCATAAAGAAGTAGGTTAAAGAATCCTTATTTAACAAAATTCTGCGGCCAAACTGTGTAAAACATGATAAACATCATGTGTTAAATAATGCTTATTTTTATCTGGATATGTTAAATGTCATAGAAACAAAACATTTTTAATCTCTCAGAATATTTCCTGCCAGCTGTTTCAATATTATATCATGGAATCCTTTACCTCATCCATTTTTCGGAAATTCAATTGTTTGAATTGATCTGAAAATTCAGTATAAATAACTACTCCCAAGTCGGCCTGAGGTCTGGGAGGAAACGGCAGGCAGCGCAGCGTCTGTGAAGTGTGATTTGGGGGCGTGCAGGTCCGATGGCTTGATGGTGCTCTTCCACAGCCGAACAGATGAACGATCTGGGGCATTTCTGGCTTAGATGATGAAGTTGGAGCCATTGCCTCCATAGGACATAATTATCAAATTATGAAGTGGGGATGGAAAGGGGCAGACAGCTAATTTCTAGTTAAAAGCTGCTCGTTACCTAGATGGGGCCTGTGACGCAGCCACCCATGTGGGAAAGGTGGATTTGAACCTATGCCTGTCTGAAGGGTTGGTTCTGTTGTATGGCCAGAGATGCAGCTGATGAAAACTAAAACATCTTTTATTTGTGAAATGTGTGAAATCTACAGAAAATAATGTAATAGGCACCATTCACTTACCACCCAGATTTACTTAAAAGATGTAAACAATTTGCTGAATTTGGCCCAGACCTCGTTTCTTACTGAGAAATACAGCATTACACATATAGCTAAAGTTACCCTGTTGCCTCCTCTGTTGTTTTCCCCTCTCTTTTCAGAAGTCATCGGTGTGATCAGAGTAAATCATGCCTACAAGGTCTATTTTTATACTTTACTAAAAAAGCATTTATTGATAGAAATACAAACTATTGTTTTGTATGTATTCAAATTTTACATAAGTGACAGCAGCTGTTGATATCCTTTAACAGTTTGACTTGTATATTTTTGAGATCTGTTTAGATTGACACATGTTAATAGAGTTCATTAATTTCAACTGCTCTATGGAATTCCACTATGTGAATAAAACGGTTCCTCTACAGGAGGTTAGGTCGTTTCCGTATTTTCACTAAGAGGATCATTCTTCTTATTTGCCTTCTTGCACCTGCATAAGAAGATTTCCATGAGAGCTGCCTGGAAATAGAATTGTTGGGTTGTGTGGAGTGCGCATGTTTGAATTTACTGGATGTGCCCACTGCTCTCCAAAGCGGTGGTAATAACTTACACCCTGCCCCCCCCCGCCCCCAGCAATTATATGAATAATAGGATGCTTTTAACTGGAAGAACTTGAAACCCCCTAACAGGAGAAAGAGGGTGCAGGCTTTTCAAAGTGCAACTTCTCTTTCCTAATTGCATCACGTCTGTCAAGTCTCCTTCTAGGCAGCTGTCAGAATACTTGCTCCCGCTCAACAACTTTCACCTCCTGCGGCAATGGCAATGGTTTCTTCTTTCCTTTATCCGCAATTGGAAAACACTGACCTCATTCCATGCAGTGCAGTTTCTTTAGGGGGACAATGCCCCAGAGTAGAAAGCCTCAGTGCGTAACTAAGGCTGGCTGCCTAGACTCTTCCCCGCCGAGGCCAGCTCCTGTTTCTGGTGCCCAAGGATGCAGATGAAATGCCATCAGAGGGGTCATTCCAGCTGCGAAAAGCCAGTGGTCTTTGGCTTTTCATAATGATTTCCTTTCTCAAGGTGCATATTTAATTTGTCCTCCACATAGTTTAAATGATGCTTGGTCCCCTTCTCACTCACTCAGCCCACTTTCCATAATTTAGCATTTTGCTTTCTTCTTTCCTTGGGACTTCTTTTCCTTTTGCTAACGGGATCCCCTCTCATGCAAGCACAGGGAAGTTTTCTTTGCCCTCTGAGGTACGTGAATTGAGAAGAGTCTGATTAGACAAAGGGATGGTTTCTTATGTTTCAATCATGTAGACAATCTATGAATCAAAAGGGATTTTTCAGAGTGAGAAGCAATCTATTTTCTTTCCCTTGTGTGTCACTATTTTTCTGGAAACTCTTACTTATCAGGTAAAATTTTACTTAGGGAGGTTCTGTGACAGCTCAGCCATGTTCTGTGCTGATCCCACAACGAAGCCAGAAAGCTGAGTGTTTGCCGCTCTCATTTCCATGGCAACCATACCAAGGGCCAAATATAGGGGCATTGTTTTGCTGTAGGACCCAGCAGAAGCAGTGGCTGAGTGGCGAGGAAAACCCCTTATAGTCAGAAACTTTTTTTTAGGAGGTCAAGACCTTTGAAAAATTAATGGAAAAGTACCAAACAATACCTTTACATATTTGGGTTTTTTAAAATGCATTTTTCTTAATTAGGGAATTTTACAATCATATGTCATAATGAATCCATTTCCCGTTCACTGTCCCTTCCTCCCTCCTCTTTCCATGTCTGTCATTTATCTGTCCCTTGTTCTTTCCATGTCTGTTATTTACCCATCCCTTGTTCTTTCCACTACAATAAGATGCTTTCCTATCCCAGCAGGAACTAGAAAGATATTTTAAAAATTAAAACATGCAATTAGTTACTAATAATCTCATACTTATATGTTGTTCTCTGAGAAGACAAACAAACAAACAAAAAAACATCTGTCCAAGTAGTACTATGAGGATTCCCCGCATTACCTGAAGAAAATGAAGTTTCCCTGATCAGGGGTCAACCTGGAGACTGAACAGCTCTGCAGTTCTCCCTGCCTTAGATGCTTCTTATTTCATCCCAAAGACTGAATTTTTTTTTTTTTTTTTTTTTTTTTTACATGGGCAGGCACTGGGAATTGAACCTCGGTCCTCTGGCATGGCAGGCAAGAGCTCTCCCTGCTGAGCCATCATGGCCTGCCCTGAAAGACTGAATTTTTACAGTATTTTTCTCATACTCAAATGCAATTATAAAATATATTAGAAAGTAAAATAAAACTTTTTTGGAGAACCTACCATTCTCCTTGGAATGGAAAAGTAAGAAGTTTCTCTAATGCCCCCTCCACTTTTAAGGGTGAAGGAAAGGAGATGTGTCTATGCGATACGTTTAGGCAATGTGATTAATACCCACGGAAAGATCCAAGTTTAAGTTGGTTGTGGACTTCAAAGTCAAGCTTAGGAAATCCTAAAAGTTTCTTTTTATCAGGCTGTTTGGTAGTTGATGACCCACAATCTCAATTTCTGCTCCCTATGAGTTGTCCTGTATAAAAAGGGGCTTAAAGCTTTGAAAATAGTATATATGGAGAATAGGCGTAAAATCAAGGTGTTATTTTTATGATGTTCATTTTTAAGAACTTTCTGTTGTGGCCACTGAGTAACCTGTTAGAATCCATGTCTTCCTTAACTCTTTCATCAGGGTCAAAGGAGAATTAAGGCAGCTGGCGTGAAACCCCCTATGTATTTTATTGCAATATAGTTGTCCCATTAATCAGTGTTTTTAGCTCCTATTTATTGTTTCTTAGTACTCATTCATCAAGTTCTTTTATTTCATTTCTCACCATTTACAAACATTTCTTAGAAACCCTGAATAAACGCTGACATTATTTATTATGAAACTCTCCCTGAGGGAAGTTCATACATGGACAAAAGCGAAGAACCCTGTAAATAGTAAGGCAAAATCCCCCAGATTTCCCCAACCGAGTTGCTAACAGGAACACCGTGGAAGTAAAGCTTTCAAAGTATTTTTGTAGATATAATTTTATGTGAAATTTTGTTGATTAGTGTATATATATATACTAGTACCTGTGCACATGTGTACACACAAACACACTCACACAAATCAAATCATTTGGATTTTCAGATTTTTTTGGTTGGATGCATGCTTTTTAATCCTTGTCACCCCAAAGTGCAAAATGTTTTAATGCCTTATTATTGTTCACTTATATTGCTGATCTCAGTTAACTAAATCTTTTATTGAGTTTGTTTATATTTACCACACGGCACTGCAAATTCTATAAGCTGTAAAAGAGTAACATGCTACTGCTGTGAGCAGTTTTGCTCTCTGCGCTTTGTCAGGTGGGTTGGGATTGAGCCACACACCCGGTTACACGTGTTGTTGCAGTTAGCCAGCGTTCCCGTGGGTGCACCCACTGTGGGGAGGGTCACTCAAGGCTAAGGTGTGGCTCACCTGAATGAGGCTGGATCCTAACGCAGGTGACCACGTCCTTTAAACGCAGAGAAACCTCAGACAGTTAGAGAAAATCGGGGGGAAGGACTGGAAACCAGGAGCCCAGGGAACCCCGGAGGGAAAGGCGAGGCGAGGCTGGGGCCCGGCACCCCTCCGCCGCCGGGGGTCGCAGCCCTCGGGGGGCAAGCACCGCCGCTCTGCCCCCTCGCTCTAGAGCTTCTCCTAGCCCGAGACCCTGTGCCAGTGAATGCTCCCGTGCATGCCAGTGAATGCCCCCGTGCACGCCAGTGAATGCTCCCGTGCACGCCAGTGAATGCCCCCGTGCACGCCAGTGAATGCCCCCGTGCACGCCAGCTCGTGGGCCGGGGTTTGTCGCGGCCACCTGGAGATCTAAGGGAGGCCCCTGTGTCTCGGGTGGGAGTTGTGGACCCAGGGCCCGGCAGTCCTCCCGCCCCCTGAGCAGCTGAGAGGATGGGGGCGCGTGTGCCCCCACGTGGGAGGGGCGTGTGCCGGTACCCTCCGTGGGGGCGGGGGGGCGTGTGCCGGCACCCTCCGTGGGGGGGCACGTGTGCCGGCACTCTCCGTGGGGGAGTCCCCCCCAGGTGGCCCCCACCCCCCAGCCTGGACGCCTTGGCTCAAGGCACGTTTTATCTGGGACAAGGCAGCACGAGGGCCTTAGCAAGTATTTTGAACTGTAAATATACGATAAACGGATTTAACCCCCTTTTGAGAAACGCCAGCTATATTAAAGGGACGCTGGAAAATCTCAGAGTTTCAAAAGGTTATTACATTTTGTGTGGCACAATATGCGGTTAGTGATAAGTCCTGCTGGCTATAAAACGGTAGAGGAGATGGTGACCTGACACTTGTGAGGATGTGAGGCTCCTTTGAGTCACAGACTGTGGAAAGAAATGTCTTTCTCACTAGAAAAAATATCTAGTTATAGACAGAGAAGCCAGAGACCTACATGAAATAGTTTGCTTTTTTATGGGACAAGATTAAGGAAGCTTTGACTGAGTGAAAGAGAGTGATGCTACTTACAGCATAGTGGTTTCTTAAAGAACAGCAGCCCTTTCTCAGAAAAGTGAGACTGGAAGTTTGTGTCAGAAAAAGTTTGTGTCAGTGTAAGCTGAGTTTGGGAGAAATTAAACCTCTGAGCTCTGAACTGAGAAGAGCAAATTAGAGCATTTCCCTGCAATTTTTAAGGAAATGGAGCTTACTCGTAACTTCCACTACCTCTCTTAATTTCTCCAAAATCAACTTTTATCTCCCCCTTTTAATAAAATGTGAGTGCTACTCCTGTGTGAAAGAAAACACCTGGGGTTTTCCCAGAAGGTGAGCCGGTGAGGTGGAGGATGTCAGCAGGCGGGTGTGGGAAGTGTCTCCCGGGAACAGCCAAGAGTGGGGTGTGAGGAGCCCGGGGCGCCAGTCCCCCCACGTCTTTCAGGATTCTGACCAGTGATGCCTCGAGTCCACGGTCACAAGCCGAATGGGGACCACTGACCACTGACACTGATGTGCATACGTTTTTTCAAACCCTCTGAATAAAGGATTTTTTGGTATTCTTTGCTGGAGAACTCTTCTTAAAGCCTGAGACTATAACTGAGAAATCAGGATTTAAGGGATGATTTTGATTACTGAATCATTATATAGATTTTGCTTTTTGGTATATTGGAGTAGGTAGAGGGAAATCCCTGAAATCTCTGAATTGTATTCCAGCTGCCTCCATCTCTGATAGTGATTGTACAGCCCTTAACTTCTGCCCTGTGATTGTAAAAACTTGTGCTAACCTTCGTGTGAACCAGTTATCTGCTTTTCAACTTTAGGGTGTCGTAATCGCTAAAGACAGCCCCTAATGGTTATTCATGAAGGGTCTTGGGACCCCCCCAGAACCAACCACCCCAAGTCCAAACTTATCTTGATAACCAAAACTGGATCTTACCAAAGTGGGCCCACCTGACGTGCGCAGTAGTTTGGACTTTAACCTCCAAGTCACCGAGACCCCATAATAATACTAAAAATCCCACCCGTCACCGTCAAGTCCACCGTTTTCCTACATACCCTGCGTGGCAGAGCATGGCATCAACCTGAACATGCCCGAGAATTAGATCCCCTCTCATTTTAGCATCTGGGGCCGCTGTGCTCCTTATCCTAAAATCTGACCATCTTTCAATTCTATAAAACTATCAGAACTACTGCAGTTCAGGGAGACAGATTTTATGCGCCTGGTAATGAACGTTTTCTCCCCTGAAGGCCTCAAGTTTCAGGAATTGGTCATTTGAGACCATCAGGCAGAGAATCTGCCACTTTTGTCTGATAACAAGACTGTAAAGTGGGGTTCTCTGCTCTCTCTCTCTCTGCAGATTAAAAATTGGAAACTGTAGGCTCAGGTATATCTGGGGGGGTACAGGAGGGGGGGCTGTGGCGGATCTTTTCAGCAGGTGACCCTGCACTTAGGAAACGAGGTGTAATAGCAGACTTCAACTGAACAGCACAGCCACCCCTTTCCCTGGAGGTAGAGCAAGAAAAGAGGGGAAAGGGAGGTGTAAGAGAGAGGCCTCTCGTCTTCTCTTTCAGAGAATTTCTGAACGGAGAAGAATGGAAGGGCCCTCCTTGTTGGAGGCATGAGCGGTGCGACATGGCATTCTCTCCAAGTGCCATGTGGCATCGTTGATAGCATTCTGCTATGCTGTAGAGTCAGACGGATTTGTGTGTGTCCACCCAGGGACACTGTAATGTTGTTCCTGTGTAGGAAGGTGTTCTGCACTCTGAATAACTGGCTCACAAGCGAAGTTTTAGACTGCAATGCATCAAGCAGTAGCAGCCTCTTTTTCAAATAAACTGAGCATGCAACCCACGTAACGTGATGATCTACGTAGGAAGGTGCTTTGTCAGCAGTGGTTGGACAGGTTCTCCCAGAGTTACACAGAACGAGCGTGCAGATACATTTTTCTTCTTAGAGAATGATGGGAAATAAATACATTTTAGCAAACTGCAAATTAGGATCAATTTAATTACCTTATTAAGCTTGCAAATGTAATAAATAGGGAAATTATTCTAGAAACGAGAGAATTTTTTTTTCTGGTTTAAATTCAACCACATTTATTCACGCTAGTAGAAAAGTGATTGTATCAGTTTTTATTGCATTACAACGCCTATACAGAAATTCAGTGGCTTAAAACGAAAACTATCTACGTGGCTCCCGTGTCTGTGGATTGGCTGGTCCTGGCTGGGCTCACCTGGGCAGCACAACTTCAGTTCACATATCCCCCCGGGCTGTGGCTCCTGCCTGAGGTTTGGGCTCAGGTCACCTTCCCAGGTGCTCATTCAGTGCCCAGGCAGAGGGGGCAGCAGTAATGGGGGGAGATGTTCTCCTGGGGAGATGTAAGAGGAGCAAGAGGCAATATCTAAGGCCTCCTGAGGTGTAGGCTCATGACGATCTATTGTCATTTTCACTTCGTTTTATTGCCCAGTACACATCACTAAAGTCAACGTTGGGCAATATATTCTGTTGCTTTAGTCAGGAGAAGTGCAAGGTCCGTGGCAAAGGGCAGGGGCCCAGGGAGAAACAAAGAATTGGAGAGTCTTCCACAAGGCTGGTGGGCCCAGTAAACCAATTAGATACTACTCCTTAAAGATTCAGGTTGTGTGTGACAGGTAGGGTTTGGGGATCAGGGTAAGAGGAGCAGATGAGATTTTGAGTGGCATGTCTTGCAAAGGAACAAAGCCTAAACCCGTGTTTTGAAGATTCATGACACCCCCTAAATCTGAGGATTTTAAAAGGTTTCTCCGTTTATCCTGCAGAGGGGACTGGGGCCTCCTTCTCCATCGCAGAGCTGTGACAGGTAGGACCTGGCAGGAGGTGGCTCCCCAGCATGGCACAGCACGCAGGGGAAAAGGACCATCTTCTCACCCAGACTGAGAAGTCCCCGTTAAAGGGGGGAAGCTTTAGAAGGCAGTGAGGTGGTGGACTGTGCCTCTGGCCCACTATCTTTATCAGGATTACAGAGAGGAAAGAAAAAGATCGGAAACTGCTTGGTGACTAGGCTTGACTTTTGTTGGGATTGTAAACACAAATGCATAACTTTTCTCAAAACTCACACGGCAACTGCATTAAAAGACCCCTCCTCTCCCATCCACCTTTTCCACTAGGATTGGGTTCTTTAACAATACCTTGGCCAGTTTTCACAAATGTTCAGCCCTTTTTTGTTATTAGAATGGTCTAATTCTGACACCCTTGATTGAGAATTTGTCTTCTCCGTCCCCCTGCTCAAGGACTATCTGCCTTCGGTTCAGGTGACTTGGGTTGGTGGAGAAAGGGTGTGGTTTACTCTCTAACCCCCATCTCCTTTTCCCTCTTCTAGCTGCTCCTCCTTGTATGTGGGTGGGGAGAAAGTTGTGGCCCTCTCCTTGGCTGACCATGACCATACTTCTGTCTAATGTCAACCAAGTTGAGGAGGGATTGTGGCTCCAACGTCTCCTGCAGACGGGGGCTTGTTCTGGGACAGCTCCTTCATGCGCACGCCTCTGCCAGCACCCTCCTTCCCGATACACCGCAGGCATCCCTAAGACTGTGGCTCCAGTCCTCTGCCAGCAAACTCAGCTCAGCAGGTGCACATGGCATCTCCCAAACCTTCCAGAAAGTGACAAGTCAAGGGCAGGTTGTCCTTGAATCCACCCACCTGACAGCCCTCTGGACTCTCTCTCCAATGTTAGTCGTAGGGTGGCCAGACAACAAGTCCATTGTTTAAGCAGATTTTGAGGATGGGAATTAAATTGTATCTCCTCTTCTTGTAGGCACCTCAATCTTTAGGAGAAATTCCCTTTTGTTTTTTCCTTTCTCTAAGCTTTGGGAGAAGGGAAAGCAACCTCTTTCCCCAGCTCAGTCCTCTTGGTGGAGAGGAGGTGGAGGTGGGAGGGGTATGGCTTGGTGGTGGGGACAGTCCTGTGGCATTAAGCCCCAGGGGAATCTGGCTATTCTGGCTTTAGTTTAGGGACTTAGCAGAAGTTGAGGATAACAGGGAAAGTCTTATCATTTGTCCTAATTAGCTATGACCTCAGGCAGAACTTGATTCACAACTGGGCTGTGCTGTCAACTAAATAGTTGACTTTAAGGATGTTGTTTAATTGTGTGAGTGGCATTTTCTTCATGTCTAGAAGGGTTATTGTGATGATAAATTCACAAATGAATGACATTTGGCTGTATCTAAGAGGCTGTCAATCGCTACACTATCTTCTGTGAACTCCCTGCCCAAAGACTCCACCTCCTTCCCCCTTCCTTGCTCCCAACTCTGTGCATGGGCACGCCCATATACAGGGATACAGATGCCCGTGTGTGGGCGTAACATCTAGTCCTTTGACATCTTTGCTCTTGAATATTTAAGCTACGTTATTGATGCGGAAAAATACATTAGGGATGTAACCCTTCGACATTCAGTAGCAGTATCCTGAGGACGTATATGAGTCACCAAGTCACAAGTTATTGACGGTCCCAGGTTTGGATTTCTGCTTCCTGCAGCACATGTGTGGGTGTCCTATTACCAGAAACCTGCCGTAGCGCCACCCAGTCATTTCAGTCTGTGTTTCTATAGAAATGACTAGGATGAAAGAAAAGAAAGATTGAAACAAAGAAATGTGATTGTTTTATGTTTTGCCATCGAGAATATCTTTTAGTTAAAATGAGATCATTCAAATCAGAATAAACAAATTTAAATAAGAAAAGAAGTTTTGATGCTGATTTCTAAACTAAATGGGGTTTTGCCTGATAAAATCTACAAAGCAGATAATTTATCCTCAAAAAAATCAGTGGCACATAATGATTACTCATGCTTTCACACCTTCAAATGTGAGATTAAAAAAATTCATTAAATCGGGAGCTTTTTAAGGTTACATGTTTAGAGAAAGTAAGAGGTAGTTCAACTATTCACTCAAACAGTTGTCAATTGTTAAATTACATAGCGAAAGAGCCTCTGCCCCTCTTCTCTAACGTGTTTGAATTTAGGGCTCAGAGTCTAATAGAGGGGAAATGAGGTAAATAAACAAACAACAAAAAACCCCTCACATTTCACTCTCCTCTTTCTTTCTCTCCCCTGTCGCTGCCTGACATTAGCTGTTGCCAGCTCCAGCATCAACCTTGGACCCACTCACACAGCTGTGATCACAAAGTGGTCTTGCAAAGGTCTGCTGCCTGTGCCCTGCCAAGCAAGATCTCCAGTGGTGAAGGAAATAGGGATCCATTGCTTCCCCGAATTTCACCATCTGCACAATCTATACAATAACATTCCCACTGTCATATTAACGAAGTCACCAGTGTCTTCGGTAGCCAGCATTTTGGTAAAGGCAGTGGGCAAGTATGCCTGGAATTCCTGCTTGCACAGATGGGCCTTCACACATACATGCACAGACACACACACACACAGAGCCTAAAAGTAACAGCAAGGGAGGCAGAAATTTTGTTTGATTTTATTTTTAGACAGAGAAGCACGAGGTTGCACACACAGCTAAGGCTGTTTTCGACTAGAACAAATAACTGCAATAGTTCTGACCTTCCAACAGAAACTTCCCTGAGTTTTAGGCAAATGCTTAGGTAATGGTCAAGGGATCAGAGGAATGGGCTGCTGGAATTAAAGGAGTCTCAGTAGTCACGAGTTCGCATCTCTCGTTTTACTGATAAAGAAATTTAGGTCTTTAACTGTGTCTGGAAACAGTGTGAAAGACATTTAAGTGGGAAAAAAAAAGAAAAGACCAGTGGGGGGCTGGCCCGGCACCATTCCCCACTCTCTGGTTCTACAAGGGTCTAAGACTTTCACGGTCTTTGAGTTATTTTGTAACTCATAAATTGTAGAATAATGTAAATGAGTCTTGTCTAGGGATGCCATTGAATATTCTCAAGTGGAGTACTATTGATTGCGGCCCTGTGTGTACTGCCTAGTTTGGCATCTGTCTATAAATTTATTTCAGCATTCTTGATGGCCGATATATGTGTGGGATTTTGTTTGTTTTTTAGGTAATAGGTAATTATTTTTTTTAATTTTTAGCTTTTTTATTGTATAGTATAACATATATACAAAGCAAAGAAATAAGCAGTAGTTTCCAAAGCACTCTTCAACAAGTGGTTACAGGACAGATCCCAGAGTTTGTTATAGGCTACCAGACCATCATCTCAGATTTTTCCTTCTAGCTGCTCCAGAATATAGGAGGATAGAGGGCTTAAATACTTTTTATCAACTCAACTGACTTTTTTCCCTTCTTTTTTATGTGCAAAATAACATATATACAAAAGAAGCTATAAATTTCAAAGCACAGCACCACAATTAGTTGTAAGAACATATTTCAGACTTTGACAGGGGTTACAATTCCACAATTTCAGGTTTTTACTTCTAGCTGCTCTAAAACACTGGGGACTAAAAGAGATATCAATTTAGTGATTCAGCATTCATATTCATTTTTTAAGTCCTATCTTCTATGTATAATTCCACCATCACCTTTGATCTTTCCATATCTCTCTTTGGGGTTGTTTGGGCTATGGCAATTCTAAATTTTTGATATTGGAAGGGCCTGTCACTAATATGGGATAGGGAGATGGAACTAGCTGATGCTATGGAGTGGTTGGGCTAGGTATCAAGGCTTATCTGGACCAGGGACCCATCTGGAGGTTGTAGGTTTCTGGAAAATTACTCTAGTACCTGGAACTCTTGTGGAATCTTATATATTGCCCTAGGTGTTCTTTAGGGTTGGCTGGAATGGTCCTGACTGGGGGTTGGCAGGTTATGATAGGTAACAAGGTCTGCCTGAAGCTTGAGTAAGAGCAACCTCCAGAGTAGCCTCTCGACTCCATTTGAACTAGGTAATTTATTTTATTGTTGTTGTTGATATTGTTGTTAACTTGTGTTAACATATATGGGTTAAAGCCACATATTTGAAGAAAGTTCATGACATGTGCTATTTGTATTTTTCTTTTAATCCCACAGCCTGAGAGTGGATACCGTCATTACAAGGTCAGGGAACAAGTGAAGAAAGAGCACCAAAGACAAAGCAAGAAGGCCAGAGGGGGTCCTTTTGTGCTCATGTTCCATGTGTGGATATTTCTCAATAAAGATATTAAAAAATTAATTTTTTTTTTAAATGAGATGGGAGGAATATGTGTGAGCTTTTGAGCCATTGCATCATCTTACTGGTCCCTCCTTAATTAATGAGTTAAATGAAATATTTGCCATGAGCTTCATTTTATATTCGTATCAAAGTCATGATTTTACCTTGTATTAAAAATGTGTCCTTTAACACCTGCCCGCACCTGGCACTGGGATACTTCATTAAGGCTGTATTGTTAGCAGTGATGATAACCAGTTATGGAGCATTTACTCTGTTTCAGGTGCTTTTCGCAATGGTTATGTAGGTATATGGAGATTCTCGTGTATTCCTAATAACCGCAAATGGAGATAGTCGTCCCCATTTCATGGGGTAGGAAGTGGAGGCTGGGGTGGAATGCGTGTTTACCCATAGCCGGAAGCGACGGAGTCAGGGTTTGCGCTCAGGCTGGCGGGCTCCAAAGCTCGATTTCCTGTCGGTCGTGCTGAGCCACCGTGCGTGATTCAGGCTTCGAATTTGGGCCCCGTTTTCTCAACCTCTAGGATGGATTTACAAGTAGCTGCTCACCTTGAGGCTATGCCAAGGACTGGGATTGCCCTTTGGGTTCGACCACTGACAGCACAGTTTCTAAGAACGCTCCTGCTTCTAAACTGCCCCCGGTGGAGGAGCAGCCCAGCCCTGTCCGCAGCCACGGAGGCCCTGCCCATGGAAAGGGCTCTTCCGGCAGGGAGGGCCCAGCCCAGCGCAGGGACTTGCAGCCAGCAGCGCCTTCGCTCAGGACATACCTGCGCCTTCTCTGGGCCGGGCTGGGTGCGGCGCGCGGGCTGCGTCGTGCTTTCTGCTCACCGGCTCCCGCGGCTGGCCTCTTTTTCTTTCCTAACTGAAGAAAGTGTCTTTCATTAATTTCTCGGAAATTCTGGCAATCTGTGCGTGCATGCAATAGAAGGTTTGTAACTTTGTAAGCATTTCCTGGCACCCAGATTACTTAGCAGACTACCACATTGGAATATTCAGGAAATTTTTTGAACTGAGCTCATTTTAATATAGGACGGCAAAATATATCGGTAATAACACTCTCAGCGGGTTACTATCAAGTAGACCTTTGTTGTATGTAAATCAGGACATTTCTGGAATGTGTGTTATTTATACATATAAACCCAGAAATTATCTGCCTTTTTTTTTTCACTTTTTTATTTTAAAATAATTTGTAGACTTATAGAAACAGTGCTCAGAATTCCTACAAACCTGTCAGGGGGCTTCCCCCAGGTTTTAGCTTGGTACATAAATACAGCACAGCGATCCAAACCAGGAAATGAACATCGCCACGAGACTCCTAACTGAACTACAGGCCTTAGTCACGTCTCACCACCTGTCCCGCTGATGTCCTTCCCCTGTTTCATTCTCTCCTCTGGACCCCGCATTCCCAGCGGCTGGGTCCCCTGGTCTCTTCCTGGAGCGGAAGTCTGAGCCAGCTCTTCAGTCTGGTTTTGTCCTGAATGACCTTCCCAGTCTTGGAGGCTACTAAATTTGGGGTTGATGTTTCCTCCTGGTTAGAGAGGCTCGTGCATTTCAGGTGGAAACACCACCCAAGTGGTGTGGCCTCCTCAGTGCGTCCTGCCAGAGACCCGTGCTCCAGGTGACCCATTCCTGGTGATGTGAACTCCAGCCACTGGGGGAGGCATCTGCCAGGGTTTTCAGCTGTTTTTACCTTTGTAAACTAATAGGCATCTTGTGGGGCCGTACTTTAAGATACATAAATATCCTGCTTCTCCACACACATTTGCCCACTAATTTTAGTATTCATTGGTGATGCTTTCTGGTGACTTTATTACTGTGCTGTTTGCCTAATTGTGATTTTCTATTTCCACCATTCCGTCTACATTTAGTAACTGGCATTTTACTGTAGAAAGAGGTGGCTATTCTCCCCATTTATTTATTTATTCAATTATTTGTTTATATCAGTATGGACTCGGGTATTTATTTTATTCTCTAAGTTATAATCCATTGCTATCACTATTTATTTTATTGCTCAATTTGTCCTATTCTGCTCCCCCCCCCCTCCTTTTTTGGTCAGTAAACAAATATTTATTGGTCCCACTGTCCTAGGCTTAAACAAACTTCTGCAAGATTTTCCTCTGCGAGCTTTCTTTTCTTCTTCTTTTTTAACAGTTTTATTTGCACACGAATTCACCGGCTCCATGAAACTGCAGCCCCCGAGCCTGGGCGGGGAATGGGGAGAGGGGTGGGGTATGTGAACGGACAAATAGTCAAGGAATTTAGGACATAATTATATGTAAAGTAAGGCCAATTACCATAATTAGGACAATCTGGAATTAGATGGAAAAGCCCCACGAAGGATGAGACATGTGAGGACAGAAGTTAACCAAAAAGAGCCAGGCAGGGCCTGAAGAAGAGTCCCTGCAGTTGTGCTGGGCCCCTGAGCGTGCTCACTGCTTGAGCAGGTTATCCCCTGCTCTGCCTCTAGAGATTCTGGTTAAATCTCTAGGGTGGGCCTGGCACCATCATCTTCATCAGGCTTCCACGGATGTAAGTGGTCCCGATGATTTTTTTTTTTCAAGTCCCAATGATTTTTGACATCGCACATCCCTTCCTTTTACTTCTCACATCCAAGTCCTTTTAGATCTGCATGCTGAATACCTCTCATCCTTTACCTTCCTTTCATCCTCAGGGTTTTACCTTAGAGAGGTCCAGGTAGGAAAGGCTGAGCCCGCTTTTTCAGTCCCCAGGTAAATGTGGGGAAAGAAAGGAGATTGAGGCAGGGATAATTGACGATCAGATGCATGTCCGAAAACCAGTTACAGAAAACAATAAAGATCTGGGTCCTTGTTAAAAATGCTGCTTCTTGGACCCAGCTCAGTCCTCCTGAATCAGTCTATAAGTGTGAGCCCTTTGCATAGAGTCACAAAATTCATTGAGAGTATTAAAAAAGGGGAAAAGATATTAGTTAAATGAAGATGAAACTTCCACTTAATTAATAAGCAGAGAATCAGTAGTTATTTATGAACAGTAATAAGGGCACACTGCATTTTTTTAGCACATAAATTTTAAAGAGCTTTCTTCAATAAACCTCCCAACAAATCCAATCCCGCGGGGGATTAGGATTGGATACTTTTAGGGAAGTATGAGAAGAGAACCTGACAACTCTCAGTTAACTCAAAGTTTCACAGAGAATGACCCAAAGAAAACTGTCCCCGGGGTCTCTGAGGTCATGGCTTGGAACCCGGGTGTAGCTTGGGCAGGATTATTTTGTATTCCATTTTACAGAAACTGCCACAATGTTTCCATCTGGTTCTCCAAGTAAAGGCCCCAACTTTGATGCTGCTTTTATATAACTGCAGAAATCCCCCAGGCAGCCCCTGCTTCAGAGGGGGAGAGTTAAAGGGAGGGGTGCTGCTGTGAGGATCTGTTCATTTTTACAATTAACAAAGAAAAAATATTATTCTTCGAGGTTTTGTTGTTTGCTTGTTTGGTGACTCAGAACTTAAACTTCAAATACTAGTCCTAAGAGAAAGGAGATACATAAGCTTCACCCATCCTGTACAAGCCCAAACAAACTTTTTCATGACAGAAAATGATGCTGTCTCTACAGAAAAACCCATGGGGGCAAATGGGTGCAGGGCGCACATCCGCTTTAGGCCATTTGGGACCAGACTGGAACTCTAGGGCAAACTGAATGTTTCTCTGGTTTTAAAGGCTTATAAAAGCATTCGTGTAACCAAACCAACTAGATTCCAGAAGATCTGGGCCTCAGGACGACTGAAAATTTTCCTGCAAGAAGCCATTCGTGCCTGAATATGTGCTCAAAGACTAGTTCAGATATTGGGAAACCAAAATAAATGCCTTGCAATGCTTAGAGCCCTTATATATCATGAGAGAGAGGAAAAATGAGGTAATATTAACACAAAGTATTCATAGACAGCTTTGGCAAAACTGCTTTCATGCTTGTTGAGGTAATCCAGGTGATTCCATTCCAGTCCATTTAGCAATACCTTGAATCCCCGTCGTGTGCTCTGTGCTTGTCACTGAGGGGGAAGGTGAGAAAAGTAAGACATGGCCTTATGGGTATATACATGTTAATTGAATTTCACAAGTAGCAAGTTGACTAGTGTGTCAGTGAGTGACCATATAAGCACACTGTTGATGAGCTTGGGGAAATATTAAAGACACTTTTCTCAGCAACCCCAGATGCTGAAATTACAGAAATAAAACCCACTGTTGGTATGGTTTTGCTACATTTACTGAAGAACTAAGGCTGGTTCTCAGCACAGTAAGTTTGGGTATTTCTCAGGTGGTGTGTTACAGGACAGACTGACAGCAGTAGCTCGGGGTACAGATCTGCAGAGGTTCCTCTCGGCTGAGCCAGGCACAGGCCCTACACGGTGGAAACTGTGTGTTTGTCCCAGACCAAGTCCATGAAAAGCACGAGCTGGTGCTGTTGAGAGACTGAAAAACACGCCAGGCACAGAAGTAGACCTAGATTTCTTAGGACTTACAAGCAGGAGAAGGTCTTCTGTGGCAGCTGCCTGGAGGGCTAGCGGGCCATAGGGGGCGGGAGTTCAGGGGGCGATATGTATATGATTTTACACACAAGGACATCGGGTCTCTAGCACAATCATTAAAGAGACTTAAGACCTGATCTTTTACTAATATTAATGTTTAAGATTAAGATATAATCGGTGCCACTTTGTATCCGTGATTTTGTTCTTCTCCCTCCAGGGTGATTGTTTTCTCTCTTGACCTTTGCCCTGATCAAGCTGTTACATGCCTGGGGTTTCATGTCCATTTGGGGGGGGGGGCCTGGACCTGGGCTGCTGCAGTCCACCCCCAGTAACAGATTGCATTAACCATTGGACAGGCATTGCATCTATATACCATAGCGACAATATAAAAGATACCAGAATAGTAATAACCTGACACATAGGGCAGGTAATCCTACAAAAACTGTGCCAAGGCTGAGGGGATGAAACCAAGTAGAAAGAGGGTTGGCAGATAATTGATCCATATGTGTATGTGCTCCTGCATATGATTTAAAGCTTGTGAAACATTATGTGAGTGACCAGGAATAGACACACAGCATTGTATGTTTATGTTTATAAGGGCACCGGTTCTGCCTTGTGCTGCAGTTAAAATGTCTAACACCATTCTATTTTCTAAGACTGCTTTCCAGAATTGGATGGCCTCATCATTTAACAGTGATATCGCCAACTTAGATTTATTAAGCACATGAGCTATGTGATAAGCTAAAGCTGCTATATGCTTTTTGTTAACCATCACAGCCCTCCCTGGGGCAAGAATAGCTAAAGGATAAAACCACCATGATGTGCTTCATTTGATGTCTAGGCTTAAAACATTTCCCAGTTGCTAGGAGCATGTGGTAAAGCATCATATAATGTGTCAGGGACATATCGCAGGGCCATCCATATTGCTCACAGGTCCATAGTCGCCCATGGGGGAGGCATTATGCCATTGGAAAAGGCCATCATTGCATAGCTTACACAACTTCCAAGGGTAACCACCCCATATCTCAGCTCCCATAAGACATTCTATGCAGACATGGGCAATATCATCTTAATTCTTTCCACTCCCAGCCATCCTGTGGTACCATGTGAAGCATAATCTTTGTTCAGGCCCAGGCTGAGTTCAGGCAGAGCACAGGCTGGTTCTGCTGTGAGATGAAAAGCAAACCAGGCACAGAAGCAGAAATGGATTTATTGGGACTTACAAGCAGGAGAAGGTCCCCAGTGGGGGGGCATCCGGATATTTGGCATTCCAGCACAAAGGGAACAGAAAGGCACAAGGCAATATATGAATTCAGAACAAAGGCATTCCATATAGTATGAGGTCATTGGGTCTCCACATAATTATTAAAGTGGCTGAAAACCTGATGTTTTAGTAAGGTTAGCATTAGACTAAGATACAATCAATGCCGATTTTACATCTGTAGTTGCATTCTTCCCCTCCAGGGAGATTGTTTACTTTCCTAACCTTTTTCCTTGGCTGAAGCAGGCCTGTTACAGGCTTTTAGGAGGCTAGACATCAGGCTGCCACCCCCTAGTATAGGCTGGGGCTTAATTACTAGTTCCCTCATGAGGGAAAAATCATAGGCAGAGTCTCATCATAAGATGGCGATTGGATTTCAGTCTTAAAAGAGAAAGTCTCACTCCAGATTTGTGCCACATGCTGCCAAATCACCAGGTGTTTCACGTAGTCCAGTTAGCAGGAACTAGGGGCTAGGGATGGCTGGTAGCACCTGAAGGTGGCCAGTCCATGCAAACCCAACACTGGGCTCGACTGTGGACATGAGCTACTGCTGAAGCCCACTGTGCACAGGGGTTTGCTAGGGCACTATGGGCAAAGAGAAAGACGTTTATGGAAAGCGAAAAGGGGTAAATCTTGTTGCTGTAATAATACACAAGCAAGAGCTCCACTGGCAAATAGTAAGGTACCAGGCAGAGGGACGTTGCGGGGAGGTTTTAAATACCAGATATTCTCCCCTGTACATCTTCAGGGTCCTCCACCATGACATCAATTGTTAGTCTGAGCATAAGAAGGGTCCACATAGCTACACCTAAGGTTCCCATGGGAATAAGAGGCCTTGGATTGGTGATAAAAATGTTAATAGATTTTTTTGTATAAACTATGGCCATATGGCAATGTTTTGGGTGAGTCCTATTCTCCACGGGCTTAAGATTTCCAACTAGCATGGCTGCAAGGCCAAAGGACTTCATTTCCCCCCATTTGTATGTTCTGAGGCACAGGCAACAACACATTTTTATCATTTCTCCTTTTAGAATACAAAGCAGCTGTCCCATTTCCTTGGATCCTTAGCACTTGCATTGGCCCCATCATTAGCTTTTCAATTGGAGCTGGGAATACAGCCCACAGTGCACGGTCTAGGTAAGGCAGGGTCTGATATAGCCTTTTAGTTCATGGTGGTGAAATTTCTTGTCATCTTTCAACTATTCTTTTAAGAGACCATTCATTCTTTCTATAAGGCCTATGCCTGTAGGGTTTAGGGCAGATGAAAAATCCACATTACATCATAGTCTATAGCCCTTGCTTGGGTCATTTGTCCAGTGAAAAGAGTTCCCTGATCACTGTCTACTTTTTGCTTACTTTTTCTAGGGAACGTATGGTGGCTCACTGATTACTTTTCCCAGCAGAAAAGCTAACAGAAGTCTTGCGGCAGTATCTACCCTGGGGAATACATACTTTGAGAAGAAGGGGCCAGTGTAATCCACTTGCTGCCGGGTCATAGAGCCTGTGGTGGGCCAGTGTGTCCCAGAGAGCTGACAGGCTCTCCCATGGGATATCTGTAAGTTGTAGGCACATGCAGGGTAGCTGGAACTGCTGGGATAAGTACCATAAGGCTTGATACTCTCAGCATTTGATGTTTTTATTTCCGTAGTGTGACTTCAGCCTGAGTGAGGGTGTCTGCTGCAACACCCCCCAGGTAGCATATTAGGGGAGTCGGCAGGGACGTGTAGACCGTTGACCTTCATTGCTGGCAGATTTCCCAGATATCTTGCCACAGTTTCTCGCCCTGATGGGGGCAACCTGTGACTGCCTGTTGTTCTTGTGTCAGGTTGCCATCCAGGTCGAGACCTGTCAACAGCCCAGCTCCTGATACATGTATTTAATACATCTTCAGGCTAATGCCCTACCACCATGCATATGGCTCTTTAGTTCAGCCCGCTGGCTGCTGTGCATGGTGCCAGTGTTCCACAGACAGTGTCAGCACTGGGTTGTGCTGTCATGTCCGTCCATGTGGGAGGTGTCCACTAGCAGGTCCACCAGTACACTAAGTGGACTTGGGAATTGTTCTTGTGCCCTGTATGGTGGGTAGTTCAACAGCTATTTCAGGTGTGACAATTTTAGCTTTTGAATCTTCTACATAATGACACGGGTCCTAAAATTTGGTGTATCTCAGCACCAAAAGGGCTGTATTGAAAGCACTGCACTGCAACAAATAATCTTTCCACTTTTTTAAGGTACTTAATAGTGCACAGCCAGAGTGTGGTTTACTGGCCATGTCCATGACCCACCCCTGTGTGGGGAGGATGGTCCTCAAGGTGACAGGACATATCTGCATCAGACCTTCCACTCGTAACGGAGCATTACGTGCAGCACACAGCTGCTTTTCTAAGGGGCTATATCTTAATTCTGCCTCTTTCCACAGTTGTGATCAGAACCCTAGGGGCACTCATTTAGAATGCTGCCTCTGCCACAAACCCACCCAAAGCCAATGTCAGTGCTAGCCACATCCAATTCACAGGGTAAATCAGCATCTAACCCCCTCAATGCTTGTGCCGGTGCTAGTGCCCTTTTTACTTTTTCAAAAGCAGCCTGCTAGGGGTCATTCCATTCCCGAGGATGACCTTTTCTAATTGGCACATACAATGATTTTAATATTTGAGCTAAATGAGGAATGAAAGGTCTCCAACATCCTAGTAGTCTTAGAAAGGCCATTAATTGCTTTGGTGCATGTGGCATAGGAAAACATTGTACTTTATCAATTGCTGCAGAAGAAATAGTTTTTGTCTTACCCGATCATACAACACCTAAGAATTTGTCAGAGTAGACTGTGTCTTGTAGCTTGTCATAGTTGATTGCCCACCAATGAAATATTAAGGTTTCTGACACCTCTTTTAGTTCTGAAAGAGAATAAGTAGTTAACATAATATCATCAATATAATGAAATAAAATCACAGATTTGGGTTTCTCCCAACTGGCCAAGTCATTTGCCACTAGGTCATGGCCCCATTTGTATCGTCTGAGGCACAGGCAACAATACATTTTTATCATCTCCTGTTTTAGAATACAAAGCAGCTGGCCTTTTTCCTTGTATCCTTAGCACTTGCATCGGCCCCATCATTAGCTTTTTAATTGGAGCTGATTGAAATTGTGGAGCACAGTGAAAGTCCTTTGTTGTCCTTCCCAAGTGAAAGTGAAAGCAAATTAACTGGATTTATCTAAGGGGATCCTGGAAAAAGCATTAGCTAGATCTAAAACAAAATGATATCTGCATAAATAAATGCTAATTTCTTGTAATAAAGAGGCAGTGTTTGGAACTGCTGCATACGAAGGTGGTGTTACTTTATTTAATTTGTGGAAATCCACTGTCATATGCCAGGCTCCAGGAAGTTTCCATACTGGCCATTCAGTGGTATTACAGGGCCTATGGGTTGGTACCAATATTCCCACCATGGAATGTGGTACCAATATTCTTTCTAGTCCCTTAATGGTTGCAGAAATCTCTTGATGTTCCCCTGGGAACTTATATTATTCAATGGATGCAGTCCTCCAAGCTTGTGTTACTTTTACAGGGGACCATTTCACATGTCCCTTTAAATCCACTTTTATTACTCTGCCCTGGAGGCAGAATTATCCTATGGTAGTTTGTAATGTAGAATTTAAGGGGAGATCAGTTTCTAATATGTATTCCATTATAGGAGAAATATATATTCCTGAGGGAGGAGAGGCAATCTCCCAATTTGTAAGATCAAATTATATCATTTAGCTCTGATTGTCTTTCCCTCATAGCCATCTATGGCCAGCATGGATCTGTTAAATTAGGCTACATTTCCATAAATCAAGGTACATTCAGCTCTGGTGTCTACTAGAGATAATACTGTTTGTTAGTAGGAGACCAACAAATAGTTAATTTTACATGTGGTCTCCAGTCCCTGGTGTGCCAGTTTGACACTGCTGTGTACCCCAGAAAAGCCATGTTCTTTAATCCTGATTCAAAATTGTTGGGTAGGATCTTTTTTATTCAGTTGTTTTCATGGAGATGTGACTCACACAATTGTGGGTGGGACCTTTTGATTAGATAGTTTCCATGGGACATGTCTTTATCCATTCAAGGTAGGTCATTTACTGGAGTCCTTTAAGAGGGAACCATTTTGGAAAAAGCTTCAGAGCTGACACAGAGACCCCTGAAAATGCAAAAAGAAGATTCCCCCCAGGAAGCTGTTTTGCAACCAGAAGCTAAAGAACCAGCAGACACCAGCCATGAGCCTTCTCAGCTGGCAGAGGTGTTCTGGATCCATTGACTTTTCTTGAGTCAAGGTATTTTCCCTGGATGCCTTAGTTTGGTCATTTTATGGCCGTAGAGCTGTAAACTTGTACTTAATAAATTCCCTTTGTAAAAGTCAATCCATTTCTGGTATATTGCATTTCTGGCCGCATTAACAAACTAATACCCTCGGGGTCCCTTGTTATTGCTCATACCCAGAGGTCTTGTTCCCTCCCCAAAGGGAGGGCAAAGGGGCTTGCCAAGTCTCATCTGGGGTTGCAGAGTATTCCCGTGTTTTGGAAGGGGGTTTCTTAGATCATTTATTCCCCCCCACCAGCTGTTCCAGGATTTATTTTAGTAAATCTTTTGTCTTTGGGTAATTTGCTCCACAATTTAACTAAAACAGCATTTGGTTGTTTATGTACAGTTTCTGGTTTTGTGGGCAGCAATTAGATTGACCCACATTTGTTTACATAAGACCGATCAGGGCCACCGGGTTCTCGGGAAGTCTTTCCTGCTGTCTTCACCCCCTTTACCAGAGCCTCTCTGATTTCCTGAGATCTGCCAGGGCTTGAGCCGCTCCTGAAATGGGTTGTGTAAGGACCAGTCAGTATAACGCAGATTGAAGAAGGATGTGGTAGGGAGCAGTCCTAACATGGTCTCCTGCTTTTCCCGAGTCTCACAAATACGTCTTATGCTCAGGACCAGGTGTGTCAGCTTGGCAGGATTAAACACAAATCCCTAGTAGAGAAGGGTCTACCAGTACACACCTTCCCCTGTTGTCCCAAAATATGTAACCACTCCTGGTACAATCTGACTCTGATGGGCATGTTTTACAACATCTAGCTCATACGGGGGTGGCACAACTGTCCCTGACAAGGAGAGGCAGGGTTCATTCACTATGGCGTCATATGAGCACAGGAGAGGATGCTGCGTATAGAATCCTCCCTGCCTAGGCTGGGATTGAGACTGGCTGGTTTATGGGAAACTGATGCCCACCAGCAAAGTTAACCTTGCTCTGTCTCTTCGATGAGTAAAACATCTCTTTATCAGATTTTATGTGAGTTCTTCTTTTGCTGGCAGCCCTATCATCTTTATTGGGATAGGCTGACATCTTTTTTTTTAGGTGTCCTTCTGACCAACAAAGGACAACTTTGAGAAAGGATGGAGTTAAATATTTATCAGAATGCAGTCCAGAGGTCTGAAGATTATAATTATTCAAATGGAAACAAAGCTATCAAAGTTGCATTATTACAAAAATTCTGCCATATTGGAGCAGGGCCCTCCTTTGGGTATAAGATAGAAATCAATTCTCCTTGAAAAGTATCAATAAAAAGAAAACACTCTGGAGAAGAGGATGAAACAGAATTTAAAAGATGATTTTGTTATAGTTCTTTTTGGAGGCTTTATATGCCAATATCACTTACTGCTGAAGAAGTTAAGATGATGAGATGTACAAAATTTCTCAAATGCATTTGACTATTGTATTAGTCAAGATTAAGATCAACTAAGTGTGACAGAAAACTATAATATTAGTGTCTTAATATCTTAAGCAAGATAAAAGTTTATTTCTTTCTTAAGTGAAATTCCAGAGGTAGATAGTCTACTTTGGCTCTCAAAGGTGTCATGGACTCTGGATTCCATTTTTGAGCCCACCTTATGAACTCATATAGCTGCTCCAGCTCCAGCCCTTATCTTCACATTCCATCTCACAGGAAGGAGGAAATGGAAAGAAAAGTATGCCCTTTCCCTTAAAGACACTTCTCCAAAGTTGTAACATGACTTTTGCTAACATCTTACTGATTAGAACTTAGTTCCATGACCACACTAAGATGAAAGAAGACTAGAAACATATTTTTATGCTGTGTATCCATATGCCTGTTAAAATTATTTTTCAATGGAAGAAGTAGAGATGATTATGAGCAATCTCTGCCACAACTATAAAAGCTTATTTTCCTGGAATACTTCACAAAATAAATGTGTAGAAATGTCGATGTAAATTGATTATTTTTTAATTTTTTTCTCAACCACTAGAAATCAACGTCCCAAGCAATCCATTGGAAGAGTCTGAAAACAGGGCCTTAAAGTTGATTTACCAAGACATTCATATAGGAATTAGAAGCATAAAAGAGATAATTGTTATTTAATTCTATCATTTGAATCTAGTCAGAACATTAATTCATTTGAAAACTTAAAAGGAGAAAAATCCAATAAGCTGTTTCCCTCCAACCCAGTTCACATTGCATTACATAGGATATTCTCTCTTGTAAGTAACATAAACCTCCACTCAACCGGTTTACACAATAAGCAAAATATATTCTGTTGTATAGAAAGAGTCCAGAGATAGGGTGGTTAATTCAGTATTTCAACAACATCATCAGGGACCCAAAATTCTCCCTATCTTCCTACCATCCTTAATGCATTGGCTTGTTATTGCATTAGCCCTCTTCGTATCACAAGACGGCTGCATCTGCTCCTTGTGTCATGTCCAACTCTAACAATGCCAGCAGAAGATACATTGTCTTCCTTTTAATCATCAAGGTAATCCTTTTTGGAATTCCATCAGTTTCACTGTGCAGAACTACCTATAGGTCTCTTCCAAAACCAACCACAAAGGGAAATAAAATTACCATGATAAGCATAAACTAGTCAGAGCTTTACTCAAGTGTGGATGAACGAGCTGCTCTTCCCCTCCCTGCACAGTGTGCAGAAAAAAGTTCCGTCAGCAGGGACTGGAAGAGGCAGAAAATGGAAACTGCTGCCTATTTGCACAGGAATTTATACTAAAGGAATTGATTTCTGAATCCTACTGAAAAAGTGAAATTTTATTAAGACCTCAAGGGATGTGCAAAAAAGATATTTAAGCAGACGTTCCTTGAGCTTCTTGTGAAGGAATAGTTTTTTGCCAAATATCCCCTTATCCAAACACATTAATAAGTGATTACAGATGATGCTACTGCAAACAATAATACAAACTCTACTCACAATATGGCACTGTGGTGTAAAATATCCTTCAATTAGAATTTTTGCTCTCCCTGGGATTTTTCAACACATCGTAGAGATCATGTTATCTTAGATTCTAGGTATAGTAGTGTAAGTAAATGAAAGCAATGAAAGATGAACTTGTAGAAAACCTTTAGAAAGAACTATGTATTTTAATATATCATTTGACATTGAAGGGGAAAAAGAAAAAGAGGAAATTGTATCCTTCAATAACAATAACTGGCTGTTACAATAATGCTTATATTTATCCTCTTTTCTCCCTACTCTACCTGCCTCTACCATATGCAATAAGATACCTTCAGTCCATAGCACAGTAGCTGAGCAATTGGGGAAGGGGGTTGGCAATTAAATTTCTCTGTTCTTTTATCACTCCAAGTGTAAACATCATGGAACTATTTCACTGCCATTGCCACTCCACCCACCTCACCTTGGAAAAGGGATTCTGCGGAGCTGCACTCAATAGAATGAAGACTTTTTTTTAGGAAGGCTGGCTGTTATTGACTTTATTCATTACCAGTAAATTAAAATAATCACAAACCACCATTTTTCCCTCTGCTGCCTGATCTTACCCTGGAGGGGGGGGGGGCTTGCCACAAAATACCAGGTCTCACTATGATCTCAACAAGATAAATGTCGCTGATGGAACTAAACTAAACTCGGAAAAAAATGATGAAGAAGAGCTTTTCATAACTTCTATTGCCGTCCTTTCCACAAGAATATTCCTCTGCCTCTCAGTTCCCACTTTGGTAGTTTTAGAAACTGCTGCCCCGTGCGTGTAAGTGTAGGATCATGAACAATCTTAGAATGCTGATGCCTTGAGATGTTGGCAACTGAAGACCCCAGATTCCATTGTACCAATTCCATTAAAATGCCTGAGCTTAGAAAACTTTCAGGACCTGCCTCGCCAGGCTGACTGAGGTAAAGAATAAATTGCATAATATATTAGATGGATCCATGTTTCAAATAAGTTAGGTAGTAGATGGAATCTCAGTCACTCCAACTTGGAATATTTACCCCAAAATTGTATTTATAGCTCTCGTCTGCCATCTCAGTTCCTTTCTGCCCACAGAGTCTTTGCCCATGTAGTTTCCTCCTTCTGGAATATTTTTCTTACATTATTGTTCCTATTCTTCCTTCAGAACTCAGCTCAATTGCCATTTCCTCATGATAGCTGCCTTAGCGTGATTTGGTTGGTTTATTCAACAGGAATTTATGTCTCATAGATTTGGAGGCTGGGAGTTCAAACTCCAGGTGGCAACAGGGTCACTCTTTCTCTGAAGTCTACAGTGAGCTGGTGCTGGCTGGCTTGCAACCCAGAGCTCAATCCATACCTTTGTCACGTGGCCATCTTTCCCCTTCTGTCTTCTATGCTTGTGTCCAAATTTCCTCTGCTTACAAGGACCCCAGTGACGCTGGATAAAGACCCTCCCTGATTCAGTCTATCCTCATGTTAACTTACGTTATCACTGAGGCCCTACTTACAAATGAGAGTTCACGGCCACAGAACTGGAGATTGGGGCTGGCTCACGTCTTTGTGGGGTGTATGATCCAACCCATAACAGAAGCCTTCCCTCTCCTTTTGTATTAGGTCCAACACTGTAACATATGCTCACATATATTTTATATAAAATTTTATTTTATATACATATCATAAGGGAAGTTTTACATTTACTAATGTGCATTCAAATAGTCACTATTCTGTTAATGTCCGTCTATTTTGGGATGAAAGTACCCAGTAGTGTCTGAATTCATAAAAAGCACCTTAATACATATTAAAAAAAAATAAATAGATGTACTTAGATGTTATTCTTGGAGGTAGTCAGGATATCAGCTTAACGGCATTACACTCGAAATGTCCAGGAATTGTCTCCATGAAAACATTGTCCGTGAGGTATGGGATTGCTTCTGACACTGAAGAGATGACACGGGAGCAAAGGTCAGGTAATGACGTTAGGAAGGTATTTGGAATAATCTGCAAGCCCTTCTTCACCATGGAGAGTGGCCCAGACTTCTTGGCTAATAATTCAGAGTGATTAGATAAGCGTATCACAAAAAGATGTGGACTTGTAGCAGGCTTTGGGGCCCTCAGTGTTCACACTGCCGCACTTTGACACTGAACTGCCTGAGTCTAATTTCTCCCCAAGGACTCAGCATTGAGTTGAGATTCTTTATATTGTATCTTTTTGGAGTCCTGAGGTCCCAAGTCCTGCTGACACTCTTGATCTTATATTCAAAGGAGGAGTCACTGGCTCGTATGAGCCACTCCCTGTAAAGACCCAAAACATTAACTTTAACTCCATAGCTTCGGTGACCAGCCACAGGGAGAAACCCATGTGTCCAAGGGTTAGAGAACTCTGCCCAAGCTGCAGCAATGAAAAGCCAGATCTGCGACTGCAGAAACCAGCAGCATTGCCCCAAACAGGCTCAAGGCCAAGAAGGTAAGAAGCTCCCATAGCTTTAAAGTCCCCTCCCTTGGCCAGGTCAGATGTCTCATCTTCATGTATCATGTTATTCTCCAAATTTTACTCCTAGTTCAGTTTTCAAGGCTCAGTAAAGAAAAAAATTCTCCCTGACTGAGTTCTGAACTAACAAAAAGTAATATAAAGGAGTTGATAGGTGAAGAGCAAAATTTAAGCTTTAAAAAAAAATCTGATAAAGGCTGAGCTAGAGGACATCGCTTCTATTTACATGCACGTGAGCTTCCTAATCCTGAAACCCGAGGGCAGAATTTGCCCCCGAGTGGCAGGGAGGCCAGATCACACATACATTTCCTGATGCAATCAGACTAAAGACAGGTTTGGTGCTGGCCCTGGTATTTTGCCAAAGGCCGATTAGCCAGATGCTTTCACAGCCTTCCTCACATCCCACAACTGTGGGTGAGCAGAGATCATGTGACTTCACAGGTGACCATCACGACAGCAGAACAGAGATAATGATACCAACGAGAGATGGGAACAAGAGATGTCATTTGATTTTTTCTTAATTTCCCAACCGTGTGACACACACCACACAATGAGTTTGCTTAGCAGGAACTTATTGGCTCATTATTTCAGAAGCTAGAAGACTTGCTTCCTCCTGAGTTAGTAGCCTTACGGCTCGCGGGCAATCCTTAGATTCCTTGGCTTTCCTGCCACATGGCAATGCTCCGTCCCTTCTCTTCTAGATGCCTGCTGATTTCTAGCTCTTCCACATGGCTCTTTATAAGGCCCCCAGTCATAGGGTTAAGACCCAGTCAAAAGGGTCTTCATTCCTGGCCCTTTAGCAATTGGGAAAGTATATATTCAGTGTATTTTTACCCTGTAAGACTTCTGTAGTCTGGATGAGGAAAGAAGAACATGGATTTTCCTAAACGAAGGATGAGAAGAAGGGGTGGGCTCTGCACTCAGCTTATTTTTCCAGCTTCAGCCATCAGATGAAGGCTGCAGCAATTGTCTATTACCATTTAATAAATCACCTGAAAGCTTAGTGGCTTAAAACAACAACCGTTTTATCTGTTCACAATACTTTGGGTTGGCAACTCGCGCTGTGCTCCCTTGGGAGGCCTTCCTGCTGGTGCTGGTTGGGTGGCATGTGGAACGGCCGCACCTGCGAGCTCGGATGGGCTTGAGGGTCTCCGGCAGGCTCTCTCGCAGGTCCAGTTGCTGGTTTGGGCTGTTGGCTGGCACGTTCTCTCGTGGGGTCTCTCATCCTTAGGAAGTCTAGTCTGGACTTCATAGAGTGGCAGCACGCAAGAGGCGAGGAGAGAAGATGCAAAGCGCCTCCAGACCAAGGCTCCAAAGCAACCACACATTACTTCCAGCGTGTCATGTTAGTTAACGCGAGTCACAGCCTGGCCCAGAAAGAGTGGCTGAAGAAGTTCCAGTTCCTGATGGGAGGGCACAGTCACATTGCAGAGGGGCGATGGAGGGAGGAACTATTACAGCAGTCTTTGTCAATGATCTTCCACAAAGCTCATCTTCCCTCCTGGGACCGATGAGTAAAGGGGCAGCGAGAGGCCAGGCACACAACAATGACAGGCTCTGTCTGCAGGGAAGGAAACACCAGAAATGAGGGAGAAGCATCTGTTCTTTCCACTCCCTTAGCAAACAGGTAAATAGAGGATTCTTATTAAGCAAACAACCCCCACGCCTTCCCTGACACTCCAAAACCAAAACCAAAACCAAAACAAAACAAAACTACTCTCCTCATTACTAGCAACTGCACTGGTTTTCAGAAAGTAACAGTAACTGGAATGACATTCTCCTCTGCTTGTAAACTATCTTTTAATCTTTAAGAACACAATCAATAAATGTATTGAGTAATGGTCCTAGATTTTTAGATTATAATTATTTCATTGTTAAACATTGGCATAATTAAAGAAAGTTTAAAGACATTTTTCTCTTGATGCAAAAAGAAAGCCAAACAATATACTGGGCAGAGAGCTGGGATTTAACATTACAACGTTTGCTGTTCAATATTGGCAT
>PVIY010021963.1:30260-41665 GCA_004026745.1 Myrmecophaga tridactyla
GGCTGCAGGGGCTGCGGCGTCCACGCGGGCAGCCTCCGCCCTGGGGTCCGCCCTCCTGTGCCCGCGGCCCCACGACAGCCGGCCGCCTCGGGTTTCTGATGGCTGCCCAGTAACTGCCGGTCACCACCCCCCCGCCCCCGGTTTCTCCTCTCTCTAAAGACTGCAGTCATGTGGACTGAGGGCCGCCTCGACTCAGTCCTGCTTCACCTGCACAGGACGAATGCTCACAGATGCCGGTCTCGGAGGAGCCCTCACCTGGCCGGGTCACGGCGGCTCCCAGGGCGCTGTCCACCAGCGAGCCTGCACCCACGGCCGCGGCGGAACTTGAGCGCGTCTGCTGTGGGATTCAGGATTCAATCCCCAACATTTTCTCTTTCTCCCTTTTAAAATTTCTCCTTTACTATCCACCCCAAAACCTGGCCAGACTGGCCTGACTGAATGTGGGGGACATCCGCACAGCTGGGGGACAGCCACAAAAGTCATTTCAACCATGAAAACTTTTGGAGATGTGACTCAGCTGTTCTGTTTTTAAAGGTGGGAAGAATACCGCATAGTGCATCTCTTTTATTCCTAGTATCCAATATGCACACACTCGCACATGAAGACACACACACATAACATTAAAACAAAATTGTTTTCTGAGTCCTAAACAATCATTGCATAACTGAGTCCTCAGAAAATCAGTATTTTGATATATTGCACATTATGTCTTTAAGCAAAACTTATATTGAGCTTGTCTTGTTTATTTATGAGATGACTCTCAATCAATGGGATATAATAATGTTTCTGACTTATTAAATAAATACTCCCTTTTAGTGCTGAAATTTATATCATGCACCTGTATCTAAATAGTACCAGAAAGAAAACTGGCTCCAAATAAGAAGCTGAGGAAGGCTTAGACTCCAGATGCCGTGGGGATACTCTCTACTGACGCGTCCACCTCTGCACAAGAGCAATGCTTGGAGGGGTTGGAAAATTTGGCCAGGCTCATAAATAGTTAAGCAATAGGATGATAAAGTCATATTTTCATGGGTTTTTGTGCTAATTTTTAGAGCCATTTTCTAATTAATGTCTTAGAAAGGTATAGTAATAAATTCACCGTAATCCTTATTTTCCTATGTTAGGCAAAGTGTCTGAGCTTCTGGAAAGAATGTCTCCAGTGCTTGCCGCTCCGTGGATAATGCAGGCTAACGTGCTAGGATGCAGCCCTGCAGACTCTTTTCCTGTGATGATGATGGTAATGAGATAGCAGCAGTAGCAGTATTTTTATATCTCATGCCTCTGAGATAGTTCTATTCTCACCCCCTTCAATAGGTGAGGAATCTGAGGCACCGGAAGGCCAGCTCTCTTAGTGGAAATCATTCCACTAAGGGGCGGATCCAGGGTTTGGAGTCACAGATCTGCGCCTGCAGCCGACACTCTGACCTGCACCGTGCTTCTGTGTTTCTACACACAACACAAACAGCTGCAGAGGTAATTCTGCCGATTAATATTTCAAGTAACAGAATTTTCATGCAAGTATATTGAAAGAGTCCAAGCAGAGAGAAGTGAAAGTCCTCATTAAATAGGGACATATTCTGCTGCAGTTGCTTTGACTATGTCACTTACTCGCTTCAAAGTCTACAATGGCTCCTTATGGCCTGTTACTAAGTGGGTGATTGAAAAAGTCTATTAAACCAAGGAATCATGGAAAAGCTGTATATGTCCTTTAAATATTTTATATTTGACATAGAAATTGTGCAGCCAGTGGCCAGTCTTGGTTTGTAGAGTCGAGGCCTCAGCTTTGAGCAGGGGCCCTGCCTAAGTAAACCAGCCTCAGCCTACGTCATCTCGTGATCCAATTTCAGTCTCTGTAAAGACACAAGGAAAGCGATTTGAACTCAGCATCCTTCTAGAGTTTAAAATATTTTCCCCAATCCAGTATCACTCCCTCATCCACTTCTAATTTAACTTCAGTTATTTTAGGTTCTCGTTTTCATGAATCCTTCCTAAAGCATTCAATTTAGTTTTTATAGAAATTATTTCCCCACCCCTGCCCTCAAACAAATTCAAATTTCATCAGGTTATACAGCATTTCATTAAATTATATAATTCCAATTACAAATGCAGAAGGCAGAAGCAGGCTTAGGGACAAGCGTGGCTGATTCTCTGTAAGCCCTGAACCTAGCTGGTGAGGGCAGAAGTGCCAGGACCTGTGAAGAGAAACAGACTAGTCCCCAAGGTCAGGAGCAGGAGGCATCCTGAGCCTGTCTGCAGAAGGAAGGAGAAGCACGGGTTCTCCAAGGAGCCGATCAACGGGCCCTCATGAAAAGAGCTCCCGCGGTTCACGCTTCTGCCCCCTGGCATTCGTCGTCCCCCAACTGTGCCCCACACGGGCCTCCCCAGCCCCCAGCTCCTGCTCGCCCCTGCGTAGGGATTCAAGACCATCAGTGCAGCTCTTATTTACCCCTCCCCTGTCAAAAGCGTCCACACGGCGTGTCATAACCTTCCTTGCCCAAACCCGCACTTAACCCTGCCCACAATTTCGTTGTCTAACAACAAACTCCTGGACACACCAAACAAAGTACTTCTTGCAAAGGAAGACCTTCCTCGGAGAAAAGATCTCCAGTGGCTCACCTGCCCTGCTAGGCTAGTTCATCACCTCGGATGACGCCTACAATGACATTGGAAGTGTCAAGTGTGGATGAGAGAGTAGAGCTGTCCACCTGGGGCCTGTGAATTCTCTTTGTTCTCCTTCCTGCATAAGCAACGGCATCTTAACTTAAAAGTGTTGGTCTGCATTTCGGTGACGTTGTCAGATTGCACTACTCCCTGCCTTCTGACACTCAGCGCTTGCTAGCTCCTGTTCATTTACCTAGGCTATATTCACACCCGGAATAGCCTTCTCATCGGCATTTATTCTGTTGAAAATCTACCCATCCTAAAGATCTCTCTAGAAAGAAGTACAGCCAACCAACAAGACAGCACATACAAATGTACATCTGCATATATACCACTGACTTTCCCAAAGGATCAGGGACCATGGGCTTAATGGAGAGTGAATTCACATCAAGCGGGTTTGAGTCTCTCCCCTGCCACTTAACAGATGATTGATCTTGTCAAGTTACTTACCCTTTCTGGTTTTTTGTTTTCACATCTATAAAATGGGTATGATAATAGGAAGGATATGGCAATATGGGATTATCACTCATTTTGTTAAAAAACAATTCTTCCTCCAAAGACAAAAAAAAAAAAAATCAATCAAACAAGAATAGCAGAATAAAAAACCGTTTGGCTTCCTAGGCTTCTTCTCATTTGATCTTTTTTCTAGGTAGAGCTGTAATAAACTAGTTCCCTTTATAAACAAAATTTTAACTGAAAAGCCACAGTGGAGGGAACAAAGAAAGGATATTACTTGGTAAAATCCAGTGCCATCTACAATAGTTTTACAGCACATTTAAGCATTCTAGAGGTTTATATCTTCACCTGCCTTCCATTTCTAAGTTGCTTCTTATAAAATGCTGATTAAAAATACCAGTTTGACTGAAACTTAGCCCTGAACTTGTGTGCCAGGAAAAGCAAAATTATACTCTTAATTTCCATCTTAATATTATAGCCTTGTTTCAAAAATTGTCTGTCTTAAAACATAATACCTGTTTAAATGGCAAAAAAAAACCACCACCAAGCAGCAATACATAATTATACATAATATTCAATAAATGGGAAGTGTGTTTGAGGATGATAACTAGAATACACTTGCTCTGTGAGCCTCAATAATTACACTGATTTAGACTGACACTAAAAGGAAGAGCACTGCATAAGGAACACATTTGCAATACTGCTAGCCTTAAAAATGTAGAGCAAAGGAAAATAAATCAGTCAAATAGCACATGCACGTGTGACAGAACTTCCGCTGACCTATTAATGCTTTCTATGCAATGCGCTTCTTTTCCTACTTGTATTAACCACCCAGAAAGGAAGGATGAGATTAGGGTTAATGATACTGAATTGAATTGTTTGAAGCCAGTGCCCCACATGGGGGGAAAAAGTGCTTTTAGTTCAGCAATAATACAACACAGTATGAGGATACTGTGCTTAGATGCAAATATTCCAGAATTGAAAAATGTACATGGCAAGTCAAGATATAAAACCATAGAACACTGTTAAATTACCTTGAAAGTACATATATTACAGTGTTCAGAGAAAGACTTTCATTTCATTATACAGGGATAGGGAAAAATACTTGCAGCTACCTATTGTACTTCATGATATAATAAATACATATCTATATAGCATTTTATATACATATATATAGACTGTGTGTGTTTATGTGTATTTTTTCTTTTTTGCAGTTATTCTGTTAGCTTTTATGGACCTGCATATTCTAGGAGTGAAAACTCCTTTTCACTACAAACTTTTGTTCCCAGACTTAAAGATATTTATACTAGAAAAGGTCTCAACACCCTCCTCTCACCCAAAGACTCTCTTCAGATATTTTGCTTCACCACCATTCTGAGAAGCACAACTAGAGGAATTCTAGAATTTTTGACTGCATCTTTTCACTTAGCCAGTTGTTTCAACACAGAAATATCTTTGAATATTTAAACAAGGTGATGAAAATTCTTTAGTAGAGGATATAAATTCTAGATTTGATAGATTAAACAGAGCAGATCAACCCTCCCTAGACCAAAAAAAAAAAAAAATCCAGTGATTTACTCTGGCTGTAAACAATATGTAAAATTATATCTCAAATCTCAAAATAAGTTAAAGAAACTTCTTCCTTCAGGGCCTACCATACTAGAGAGATCTGATTATTAGCAAGGGAAAAATGTATATGAAAAGTTGCAACAAAATTGCCCATTATTTTTCCTAAGAGAAAGTATTCAACTATACTACTTCTGTCCTTAAATTTAATAATTTCATAATTTCTTGCCAGATGTTTTAAGCAAACTGACATATCAGATTACACAACAAATAAACATTCATCAAGTTCAGCAAAGAAAACTTATCTAAGCCTATTGCACAGAATAAAACAACAACAACTAAATGTCTATGATTCCTCTGATAGCAGAAACACATCATGCAGTCTTTATAATCTGCCATGTGTATCAACATCTACATCAATAGATACAGATGAAGATATGTAACATTAGGGGGAGTCTACTTGGACAGTGCGTGGGACCAGTGGATTTGGATCGGGCCGTGGCATGATATGGACCCTGCATCTTTAAGAACCGAATGATGAAAGAAGCCCCCCAGCAACAACTGAGGTGGGGGTGACTAAGTGGACAGTTTTCGACATGCGTGATTGAAAGTTTGCTACAGAGAGCCAGCTCAAGTGGAAAGCTGTGCAGGCTGGGGTTGTCATGCACACATGGTCCTTCAAGGTTCTCCAGGGCACCAGTGTCCTCAGGAAGAGGAGTAAGTAGATTCTCTCCAAGGCCTAGATGTGTGAGTTTGGTGAGCTGACCAATGCCTTTGGGAAGACTGGTCAACCAGTTGTTCGTCAAAACTAATTTCTATAAATCTTTAAGTTAAGTAATTTCATTTGGCAAGGATTCCGATTTGTTCTCCTCTGGATCCAACTCTCTTAACTTCCTAAGATTTCCAAGACCATGGGGAAGTTTCTTCAGAAGATTATTTGATAATGCTGAGACCTCAAGAGAAACAAAACCAGACACATTCTCAGGGATCTTGGGGAGCTGATTAGTGGCTAAATTCAATTCTACCATACTGGTCCATGTTCCAAAAGCCAACGGAAGTGATGTTAACTGGTTGTCCTCCATATTCATCTTACTTAATACTTTTGCTCTGGAGAAAATTCCAAATGGGATTTTATTGATTCGATTGTTTTCCATGTTGAGAGAATAGATGGTGGAAAACTGAGGTGGACTGTCCACTGGATATAGCTGGAAGCAATTTCTAGCTAGGGTCAACTATTCAGTTTCACAAGACTTGATAAAGGACTCTCTGGCAAAAAAGAAATGTTATTGTACTCTAAATTTAATTATTCAAGTGCACTGCATTTTGCCAATGATCTGGGTATTACTGATAGTCTGTTATATCTTAGACCAAGATGACTTACACTGGACAAGCCTCCTGTAGGTCTGGAAGTACCAGCAGGTCATTCTGCTGCAAGTCAAGGCTGGTTATCCTTGTGCAATTTCCAATCCCCTTTGGAAGGTGTTCGAGTTGATTGTGAGTCACACCGAGCATAATGAGGTTCCGTAATTCACCGTCAAAGAGCCATCGGAGAAGCAGCTGCCACCCTTATTGAACCTTCTCCCTCATATACCCCCAAAGGAGTGTGGAGCCAGCCAGCACTCCTTCATGAGTCCCAGGCCTCCCTCCAGTCAGAAACACTGTTCTCTTTTGATTTTAAAATGCACACACCTCCCAGGCCTAGAGACTGTTTAACCATGTCATACCTTGGAACTAACATTTGATTTCCTTCCTTCCTCTTTTTTTTTTTCGCATGGGCAGGCACCAAGAATTGAACCTGGGTCTCCGACATGACAGGCGAGAACTCTGCCTGCTGAGCCATGGTGGCCCGCCCTCCTTCTTTCCTCTTAATGCCGGACTTTTAATATACTCTTACGTTACCATCTGCCATCTCATTAACATCTCAACATTTGGATCTCCTGAAAATTTACCTTCCTTCTAGTGAAGCTCAAGATCAGACTTGACAATTTTAAGACATTGAGGTTTTCTCCTTCATTAACTACACACTATTTATTCTTTATTATTCCTGTTTATTCTTTATTCTTTCCTACCTCAACCTTGTCCCAAAGGTGGTTGTACCCACGAGTTGTTCTCAGACCTCTATTTTTCATAATCTCCACTCGCACAGAGCAATTTTATCAACAAACAACTTGATATAGATATCAGGGTTCTCTAGAGAAACAGAACTAATGGAAGATCTATATATTAAGAGATTTATTATAGGAATTAACTCAGACAGCCGTGGAGATTGGCATGTCTGAATGCCATAGGACAGGCCTCATGCTAGGGACTCCGATGATTTCTAAGAATTCCCCAGGAGAAGCTGGCTGAAGTAGAAATGGAAATTCTCTCTTCTGACTGCTGAAATCATCAATTCTCCTTTTAAGGCCTTCAACTGTTTGGATGTGACATCTCTCATTGTTCAAGGCAATCTCCGTTGTTGATTGTAGATGTAATCAGCCATAGATGCAATCAACTGACTAATGATTTAAATCCATGAAGTATTCTTACAGTAATAGTCAGATCAGTGTTTCCTTGACCAAACAACTGGACACCAAACATAGCCAAACTACTATATAACTTAACCATCACACCTCCCAAATATTCTTTTGCAGACCAGATTATGCCCTGTATTCCAGCTACAAAATTTCCAACTTCCGTGACTGTGTAATTGGCATTTCAGACTTAATGCAGCGAAAAATCGTCACCTTCTCCATTGTACCCTATCTATGCAAGCTTCAAACCTCTGAGTTATCTTCGATTCCTCATCTCCCCACATTAAATCAGATGTGAAGCCCTGTCAATTCTTCCTTCTCAAGTATCTTGATGGTCAATTCCTTGTTATTCTCTTCACTACCAGTAATATTATCATTTAATGCATCCTTGGATTATTATAATTTTCTCAGCTGTAGTTTTTCTTTGATCTCAAACTCTTCTACATTCTGCGACTAAATTACTATTCTTAAATGACTGCTCTCAGCATGTTACTGCCCACCTCAAAAGCATTTATGACTCCCCATTTTGCACAGGAGAATAGACCACAGCCTTAGCTTGGAATTCCAAGGCTGGAATTTCTAGAATTGTATTTAATTAGTGCACTTAACTTTACCTACAACTTTTTTTAGCATTAATATTTATTAAAATAGTCTCCTCATTGTTCCTGAAAGCAATGCTGTTTTTAGATTCCATCATCCACACCCTGCCCTCCCGTCTTCTCTTTTGAAAACAATTCCAACATTTCCTTCTGACCCATCAACCCTTATCTCAGTATTAATCCATTTGTTTGCCAAGGTTTCCTTTTTTTTTTTGTATGCTGTATGGTAGGGTTGCATATCATTCTTTTTCCATGTGAGTATCCCATTATTGCAGCACCATCTGTTGAATTTTTGTTTGTTTGTTTGCTTATTTGTTTGTTTTTGGGAAGTGCATGGACCAGGAATCCAGCCTGGGTCTCCTGCATGGCAGGTGAGAACTCTACCACTGAACCCCCCTCACACCCCCTTGCCAAGGTTTTCTGTCCAAATTCAGGAATACAGTATGTGGTCCATGCATGGCCAACCAATGCAGTGAATTCCCCTGGCCACAAAAATTGTTTCAGGGATGAGTATATGATTTATATTTGTTCAAGTAGATTAAATCCAGGATTTGTGAGGATACTCCTGGGAAAAGAGTAGGTCAGCCTAGGCCGGGCTGCTGTGAAAACCTCATACAGTAGTGGCTTATCCTAATGAAATTTGCTTCTTGCCCGTGTCCTGGTGTGATGTAGGTTGAGAAGGTCCCTTTGGGCCCTGCTCCAAGTGGTGACTCAGTGACCTGACCCCATGTCTGCTGCATCTGAAACAAGTGCTGGGTAAGTGCAAAGGGTGAGAGAACGTGCTCGGTCATGGGTGTTCCGTGGTTGGGTTTCATTCATTCCCGCTGGCAGAGCCCAGGAGTGAGGCTCCACCCTGCTTACAAGACAGGCTGGGAAACAGAGTCCTTTTGTGAGCCCAGGAAGAGGAAAATGATATAAAATTTTATAAACACAATTGTCTTTGCCATATGGGGAATATAGTGAAGAGACATTTGAAGAGTTATAAAAGTATCAGGGTGAATCTTTTATTTCCGTAAAAATGTCATTGCAAATTCTGACAGAATGTCCAGTAGACCCAGAAGGAGAAGCAGATGTGCCTGCACACAAAGGGTCCAGTGCTTTCACCATTAGATATGTGAAATGCTCCAAGATTGAACTTTGGTCTTTTCCTTATTTTTCCTTCTCATAAAGGGCAGAATGAGAAAGCATGGGGAGAGAAGAGAGGGGAAGACACAGGGATAGAGAAGGAAGAGGAAGAAGGAGAAGAATAGACAGTAGAGGTAAAATCTGTATTAGTTGTGCTTTGAGGTTTTGTAGAATCTACTAGAAGTTACTAACTCAAAAATCATTTCCTTAATTCTTCCCTTCTTGCTAGCAGACTGTGGCTTCACACATGTAAGCAGCAAGGCTGGCCCAGCTTAGAGGTAAAGGCCCCGCCTTTGTGAAATAATTTAAATGTCTCCACAACGATGTGGTGATAGAAACACAATCTCTTCTCTTTGCTTTCTCTCGTAGCATCCTGGCCTCCTCGGTGCCCTCACTTGTCCACCATACGATCATTCTATTTTGGGGTAGGCCCTTGGGAAAAGTGATGTGTGTTTGGAATCATACTTTTTGAAATAATTCCCCTTTTGCATACCTCTGTACTGACCATCCCCTATTCTGCCAGAGGCATCCATTTGCCCAACTGAAGTTTATAATTATTCCAGCAGGAAGGTGAAGAGAACAGAAACACTCATATTTGGTTTATAATATCTGATACAGGATTCAGCTAGAGATAATAAATGCTACAGTGAGGCCTTGTTGAGAGAGATGGATTATTCTAAATTCACTTAGCTCTCAGATGATGTAATTTCTTGTGTAGGTGGAAAGATGCCTTCCACAGGCCATCTGGGGCATGAGGCTTACTGCTTTAATAGAGGAGGATATTTATTCACTCAAGCAACTTACTGTCCTCTCTGTGCTGGGCATTGCTCTAGGTGTTAAGAATAAAGTAAGTGAACAAAAGAGGCAGAAGTTCTTTGTTCATAAATATATATATATTATATTCTGGTAGGTGTCTAAAAGCTGGTTCTCTGGGGTAAATATCCCTCCTGTATAGCTAATTTCATGATGTAAATACACCTGCCATGCAACCAAAATAATAACACTAAGTGTGGAGTTAGTAGTTGTGTCCACAGTTGGTTTCTTGAGCAGGTCTGAGCTGGTTGCAGTACACCAGTGCCTACATATGAGATAAAACTTGGGTTTCTGTGAATGAGTGAGAAGGAAAGATGAACTAACACAAACTACAAGGGAGAGGCAGGGGCAGAGTGAGGGAGGAGCAAAGAGATAGATGTAAGTTACTGGTAATGTTTTAGCTCCTGGGTTGAGTAGTGTTTTCATGATGCTTATTATATTACTTGATAAATGAACAATTAAAATTAAAGAAGTATGTACTGAAGCCGATGAAGATTATACACTATTAAACAAAGATTCTGATTAATTCAATTCTGTGCACCTAAAGACCACAAAAGAAAAGTGAGACATGACACAGAGAATGCCAGAGAGCCCCAAACATCTCTTTTCAGCTGGAGGAAGGGTAAGAGGAAGGCAGAGTAGCCATGGACACAGGCAGGTATGCAGTTCCTTGCACCTGACCCGGTAGATGCCTGAAAACATTCTTGTGATCTTGGAGAGTATAAGAGCATCAGGGCACATGACCCATTTTCTCAGGAGGATCGGAGAGAAACTCCCAGTCACCCCTGGGAAATGATCAGAGGAGAGTGTGGGAAGAGTGGAGACAGATGGGCCCCACTGTACTCACAGCTCCCCACAGATTGCTATGGAATTTGGGGGACTGGAAGGTCCCATGTGCCCATGAGAGATTACGGAGGCGCTAAAGCACTAATGGACTGGTTGAGCCCAGGGTCAGGGCAAGGAGGCTGCCCTGAGGCAGGATTCTGACACTAAGGGAAAAATGGTTGGGATCATGGGCTGCTGCATGTGGATAGCAATTTCCTGCCCCAACCCTCAGCCAGAAGAGAGACGACAGTGACAGCAGAAGGGGCAGCGCTGAGAGCCACAGATTCCCCCACCTCCAATCACTATCCTACCAAAAAGGCTTGAAAGCCACGTTCTGCACCCAACTGCAGAGGACCCGCCGGACGAAGAGGAAGTCTCAGCACCAGAACTGCTTCATGCGGTGGAGCAGTCACTAAAGGGGACTGCTTCATGCGATGGAGCAATCACTAAGGGGAACTGCTTCATGCAATGGAGCAATCACTAAAGGGAACTGCTTCATGCAATGGAGCAATCACTAAAGGGGTCTGCTTCATGCGGTGGAGCAATCACTAAAGGGAACTGCTTCATGCGGTGGAGCAATCACTAAAGGGAACTGCTCCATGCGGTGGAGGAATCACTAAAGGGGAACTGCTTCATGCGATGGAGCAATCACTAAAGGGAACTGCTTCATGCGATGGAGCAATCACTAAAGGGGAACTGCTTCATGTGGTGGAGCAATCACTAAGGGGAACTGCTTCATGCAATGGAGCAATCACTAAAGGGAACTGCTTCATGCAATGGAGCAATCACTAAAGGGGAACTGCTTCATGCGGTGGAGCAATCACTAAAGGGAACTGCTTCATGCAGT
>PVIY010021964.1:0-41621 GCA_004026745.1 Myrmecophaga tridactyla
AGACTTACCTTCTCCACCAGGTTGTGTAAGGGCACGCAATAATTATGGTGGCAGGGGTAGCAGAAGGTCAGAGTATGGACACTTAGTGTGTGTTTGTGACTTCCCCAGGGAAAGAGGTGGGGAGAGGTGGGTGACAACCATTTCACAGGTGTCTGTGACCTCCTTAACACATTCTCTCTTGTGACTGGAGAAGGGCAAGAAGGAAGAAAACACACTGGCAGGTCAGAAACCAGCGGGGCAGCAACTAGTGGATGTTAGATTACTTTTATTTTCTCTGTCAAGTTGAGACTGGATCAACTATTGAAAGAGGGGAAGTTTTGAAGTAAACACTTGGCAGAAAGAACTGACAACAGCAAAACACAAAGACTGCTCTGCAGAATCACCCAGTGCCCTAAACAAACATGGAGCTGAGTGGTTCTGATGAGTGCAATGCAGTAGTAGGTTCAGAGATTGAGAGAGTTGATGGTCCAGGTTCCTGCCATGATCTTTCAGTCTAGTTAAAGAGACAGGAAATAAAAGAAAAAAATAAGATAAGAACTGATAGTATATGTCAGTATATACTTGATACTAATTGAGTGGAAAAGCCCAATAAATATCAATTGAAAGGGAGGGGAATGCAATCATAGCCTTTTCTGGAGTCCCCAAGCTATCTATGCATCTTACTTCATATTTTAATTGGTCTCTGAACCCTAAAAGATGATGTCTTTGAAAGATCTTGGTTGGGTTGAAATCATTATTCACTGATTATTTTTCTTGTTGGTGTTAAAGGAGTATTTTTCTCCATTACATAGAATAAACAAAAAGCTTTAAATCAGAACTCTTCAAGAATATTGTGACTTTTCTTATCAAATACAAGAAACATTATCAATACTAAGCAGGATTTTGCATTAAAGTATTATGACTTAAATTACATAGGGAGAAAATTCTCCTATCTGCCTGGTAGCAATTTTGGATGAAAAAATGAAATACAAACAAATAATAAACCAAGGGCAGTAAACCCTGGTGGACAATTAAGGGCAAAAACCAACCACATGTTTAGGAAAGTCCAAGATGAAAAATGACCCTATTATTTCTACACCCATGCTGTGTATCTGATGAACCAATTTTAATTAAAAACAGACACGATGATATTTTTTAAGTGTAGTGAATTCTCAGTACCTGCAAAGTTTACAAAGATTATAGAAGTGAATTTAGAAAAAAGAAACTCATTGTCACGTAAAATCTTGTCTGTGTTTATGCTCTGTTGCACATTCTTGAGAGAGTTAAAGGGAAAAAAACACAAACAAGAACAAGCCATATATGTGTTTGATAATTTATGCATTTAGTATGGAGGATGTTACATGTTTAATTAAAAAGGAACTGGTTGCATGTAATATAAAGGTACTTGACTGTTTCCTCAATTCTACTAAAATAGACAGAAAACAGTAGCCTGTTCTTTCAAATAGTATAAACATTAAAGAAATGCCTCTGGTGGCCTGTACCCTGCTAGTTTTTCAAAGCCAAAACATAAACCAAAGAGGCATTTGAATTTCCAAAAGAACAGCCATTAAATGCAAAAAAAATGGTCAGTTCTGCATACTTTGGTAACATTGGTGACATTGACATTCTATCTACACTTCTTTACTTTAAGTAGAACCACTCACCCCTCCCTGCCTTATGCCCTGCCCACTGTTGCTTTATATTCTTGATGCATTTGGTTTTTTGTGGCTGGAGTTAGTTACTTGTGTCCTTACTTGAGCCATATACACTTATCTCTGCCTTTATCTGAGTGATTCCTCACCTATACAATATGCAAAAGTTTTATTGCTGATGGAGGGAGGGGTGAGCATTTCTCAGCCTGGGTCCTGCCAAAGTGCTTCTCCGGGTGCATGTTTTCCACTGTCATCAACAACCTCTTAGTTGTTAAATCCAATGGAAACATTGCAATCATCTCCTTATTTGATGGCTCTGCTTAGGTTGGCAAACTTGAGGAACGCTTTTTCTCTCTGCCTCTGAATTGCATGAAAAAAACCCTCTTCTAGGTTTGCCTCCTTCTTAATTCTCCTCACTTCCTTTATTTGTTCTGCCCATGGGTTCTGACCTTAGCCATTTTCTAAATGCTGATGGGTCCTAAATCTTCCCAACCCAGATCATTTCCCTAAATTTTCAATTTATGTGTCCACTGCTTCAATGCACTTCCACTTAGAAGCTCTGCAACAACCTCAAATGCAATCTGTCTAAAGCTGAATCCATACTCTCCCTCACGCTCTCATTTTCCATTTCTGCTCCTTCTGCTCTTTCAATTATTTAGTCATTGTGCTAGTTTGAAACTGTTGTGTACCCCAGAAAAACCATGTTCTTTTTCTCCTACTTCAATATTATAGGGTGGGGCCTCTTGTTTAGATTGTTTCCATGGAGATGTGACCCACTCACTGCTGCTGTGACCTTTTGATCAGATGGAATTGTGACACTGCCCGTTCAAGGTGGGTCTTAATTAGTTTACTGGACTCCTTAAAAGAGCCAGCACAGAGAGCAGAAAGTGCAAATGCTTGGAAACAGATAGAAGAAGTTCAGAGAGGAGACCACTGGAACCAGGAACTGAAAGCCACAAAACCTAGGACCAAAGGGCCAGCAGACACTTCCATGTGCCTTCCCATGTGACAGAGAAACCCCTGATGCTGACTTTCCTCCAAGAAGTTGTTCTCTTTTTGGTTCCTTATTTGGACATTTTTATGGCCTTAGAATTGTAACTTGTAACCTTCCTAAAGGTCAGTCCATTTCTGGTATACTACATTCCAGCAGCTTTAGCAAACCTAAACAGTCATGAGTAACTTACTCTGTGCCAGATGTCAGGCACCCCACTGCTTATACCCAAGCAAGATCTTCCGAGAGAAATCAGTCCCTAACCCTTCTCAATTCTATCTTCTTAGCAAGTCTTTCCACAGCTTTGATTCTGGCTCTTATCATGTCTTGCTTGGATTCAGTTCACAGTTTTCTTAACTTTTCTCATCACTTCAAGCCATTCTTCATCCACCCACATATCTGGGTAAAAAGCAAAATTGATCTTGTCATTTTCTTATTAAAACACCTCATAGTACACTGAAGAAGCTTACACAGAATGTGAACTAAATACTTAATGAACTGTATTTAGTTCATATTAGTTGGGACTGTGAACTAATTGGGAGTGAATGGCAGGGGCCAGGGTATGCTATGTATGATGTGATAAGATAAAGCTTGGAGTTTCAGCTAGGCTGTTTGAATGAAAACATCTGGGGGAAAGAAAGAAAGAGGAGTGCAGTGGTACTTTCCATCAGAGAAAGTATTTAGTTTTTTGTATTTAATGTGAACTAAATACTTAATTACATGTCTACATACATGTAAATGCTTGTGCAATTAATAAAATATACAGAATTTTTTATGGTCATAACAGTTCTTTATTATATATATTTTAGTTAATGAGTATTAAAGCTACTATTATCATCTGAAAACCTTTTTCCTTAAATGATGAGAACCCCTTGCATAATGAAATGTTTCCAAACTCTATCCCAGAATGTCTACCCTCCTCTTATGCTTTCTTACCTAGCTAAAACATTTCCATCATTCTAATGGGAGCCATGTCAGTGCATCCCTCCTGATGACTTTCCTGTACATCATAGCACTTAGCAAAGTTGTAAAAAGAGATCCGCTTGTCCATCGGCCCATTAGACTGTTATAGTCATTAATATCTGAGATATTTTGTGTATTTATCAAGATCTGTGAAGCCAGCAACAACATTAGATGCAAACAATGGGATCCATTCCTTTTGACCCCTTGATTTAGGGAACAAAATTCTGGCCCTCCTCTAAAATATTGCTTCCTCACAGAGAGGAGAACAGTCCCCATGGCCAAAGGGGACATTCAGATCCAGATCTCACCATTGTTTTCTAGACCACATTTCCATATTGGGAACCCCAGAATTCCCTGCCAAACCAGCTCTGAGCCTAATTCTAGGGCTTTCACAAGCCTCTTCTATGGGTTCAAATTCCTGGTAGCTCAGTGCACCATCTTTGCATGCACCTCTAAACTGGGGGGCAGAGTAGGGATTAGGGGAGGGGCAGGGCCAAAAGAGAGGAGAGGAGCTAGGGGACTGAATGCCAGGGGCCAGGGTATGCTATGTATGATGTGACAAGATAAAGCTTGGAGCTTCAGCTAGGCTGTTTGAACAAAAACATCTGGGGGAAAGAAAGAAAGAGGAGTGCAATGGTACTTTCCATCAGAGAATACTAATTTCACACTTAGTTTTCCAAGTCACTATATATTTGCCAGGGCAGGAGGATAGAATCTATTTTATGCAACAATTGATAGCTTAATTCATGATGTAGTATGCGACCCTCAATTTGCGCTCATATCATTGCTGTTAAATGGTTGGGAAGGGCATCCTTGCAATTGTCAAGTATTTTATACATATATCTTGACTACTAAATAAACAGATAAATGAATAAAAGACTGAATAAACAATAAGTAAAGATTGAATATATTTATATACTAATTCAATAAATATTTATTGAATGTGTACTGTGTGTGTTTGTGTATGCGTGTGCACAGTGGTGAGAAAAGCGTTGTAACAAACAGTTCCAGGTCTTTCTGTCTAGTGGTAAGCATATATATTAAAATCATCATAAAAATAATAAAATTATCATGTATGCTATATAGCAAAATTAATTGAGATTATAAAGGAGAAACTTGTTGAGGGATGGATTGATGGGAGATAACCAATTGAAGAGGTTGGGGCAGAGAAGAGAGAAGCATTGCAGAAATTAGGAAGAGTTCCCATGGACCCTCTGAGGTGGTACTGAAGTGTAAGCTCAAGACCCTACTCCAGGAAGGCCAGAGTAGAGTGAGAGAGGGCTAGGAGACTCTGAGGCTGGAGAGGGAGAAGAGGACAGATGGCAGGAGGCTACTCCTATAGGCCTTAAGAAACATTTTTGTTGTATCATAATTGCAATGGAAGGTTCTGTAAGGTTTTAAGCAGAGGCTGGTTGTACCTTTTAGAAACACTAGTCAAGCTTCTATTCAAGAGAGCTAAAATGGTACAGTCATTAATAGATCTGGGGGACAACAGAAGCAAAATTATTCAGGAATATCTAAAAAAAAGATATGATTGGATTGTTGAAAATGTAGAACTGAGTAAACTACAGTTCAGTCATCAAAGGTTAATGATGGTCCTTTGAGGCATTTAGATGTAGGATGAGGGACAACCCTTTGGGAATTATTTATGGACTAGCATTCTAAACAGTGCACCATTTGAATTCCATCTGTATCCTACATGCATGTGTGGAAGGGAGGCAGATGCCTTTCTTCCCAGACCAGCCCCAAAGATCTGCTCTATAAGCACAGTGAATGATTTTTAGGGGGTATACCACTAGAGTGAGTGTTGGGGGTTCAAGGACATAGCGACTAGATAACTCCCAATTTCCACTCCAGATTCAGAGCAAGAAGAAAGAAACAAAAAAGAAAAAGAATGGCAGCCTCGCTGTCATGATGGCACATCAAACTGAGGGCTCCAAGACTAATACAGAAGTTTCCTGACCTTGGAAATGGAAATAGATCCCTACTGGCCTTTCTGATCCTCACTTTCTTACAGAGGAAAGTCTGCTTGTTGCCAAGAGCAAGCTTACACAACTGCAGAGGGTTCCCACCTGTTACTTCCATGAATAAATTCAGGCTTTGCTCTATTAATGTTAACAGACCTCAAGGACTCCCAATGTCTGAAGAAAACCAACAGCTTGAAAAAGAAATACAGGAGAATAATTCACTGCTGTGAAAATGGATGGGACTCTGGGGACTCTGATAGATGCTTAGTGCTTTACATCGGTCCCAGCAGGAAAGACTGTTGCCCATTCAAGCACTCCTGAATGCAAACAAATTTGTATGGCTAGAATGAACTAGTAGAATGCAAGAGACTGGAGGTTCAGTGGTATAATGTCAAGAAACCTACCAGATGTTTGAGACTGAGAGAGAGACAGAGAGTTTATATGAGAAAAGTTAGACAAAATATAGAAGTTAAGAGATCCAACGGTCCTTCTGAAAGGATTTCTAGAGAGAAGTGAACAGCTGCATGGAAAGAAAGACATTAACAGAGAAACACTTTCCCAACATTTTCCTTAGGTAAAAAAAAAAGATTGCTTGGCCCATTGAAAATGGCAGAATTGGTAAATGAAGGGGGTAAAAAGAGCCTTCACCTAAACACATGATATTGATTAGGAATGCTATTAGCTGCCAGAGATAGTTGTGGTAGTTAGATTCAATTGTCAACTTGGCCAGGTGAAGGCACCTAGTTCTGCTGCTGTGGACATGAGCCAATAGTACGTGAACCTCATCTGTAGCTGATTACATCTGCAGTTGGCTAGGAGGCGTGCCTGCTGCAATGAATGATGTTTGACTTAATTGTCTGGTGCTTAAATGAGAAAGCACAAGGTAGCACAGCCCAAGCAGTTCCAGCATACCTCATTTTAGCACTCAGAGCTCAGCCCAGGCCTTTGAAGATGCAGAGATAAATCACCCTGGGGAAAGTTGTTGGAACCCAGAGACCTGGAGAGAAGGCCAGCAGAGACCATCCTGTGCCTTCCCACCTAAGAAAGAACCTCAGCTGAAAGTTAGCTGCCTTTTCTCTGAAGAACTAACAAATCCCCTTTTATTAAACGCCAATTCGTCTCTGGTGTGTTGCATTCCAGCAGCTAGCAAACTAGAACAATATTCACCATAAAAGCAATTATTTGAGCAAATGAGAAGGACTTTTGTTGAAGGGATTTTGTTTTTGTATTGTCATACAATGGAAAATTGAGCTTAGCGACCCATGGAGGAACCACAAAGGATCCATGTTCCATCTGTTTTGACATTCTTAGTGTATGGCTTATCGCCCTCTTGGTTCCAGGGGACTGCTCACCTGGCATGGAGCTCCCCATCCACATTCCATGGAAGAGAAGGGTAAATAGACTCAGGCATAGGCCAGTCTTTTTAACTCAATGTTTGAAAGCTCTGCCTATCAGTCACTAAATTTTAGTGGCACCAGTTACATAGAACAATAGAATATATGGCTAACAACATTTGCTTTTGACTCCTACTCCCAGAAGTCTAAATTTTCCTCTATCACTTGTGGCCTGAATGATCTTGAATAAGTTACTCAATCTCACTGCCTTGGCTAATCACATCTATACCTACCACAGATGATCGTAATCTCAATAAATATTTTCTGTTACTCTAATTATATGTGGGATCCCCCATTGCTGAGCCTAATTATATTACACATCTTGCAAAAGTATTTGAGCCTGCAAAAAATATATATCATCTATTTCAGTTTTTATAACTGACATATAGACTAAGCAGAGAAGACATAATTATAATTGTAGAACAGAGTATAAATATTTTAAATCTTAGCAACACAAAAACAAAAATAACACATTGAACAAAAGAGGTGGAGAAACAAATTAGGGTAACAATGTCTTCATACCTCACATCAGGGAGTCAACATCTATTGATGTTGGTAAATAGAAAATAGGTGTGAAAGTTGGTAAATAGAAAATAGATATGAAATGTATTCTTTGAAGTTATTGTTTCTGAAGAGTGAGACTTGCGTGAGGTCAGGGAAAAGATTTGTACTTCTTTTCTTATTTTTATTCCCTCTGTTCAATTTTGTTTTAATTCATAAGAATATGATAGTTTTGTGATTAAAAAAATGTTCATGATAGAGTAAACAAAAGAAAAGATCATTTGGAAATTCGATGGGCAATAGATCTAGGGAAGCAGAATGGAAGTAGGGAGATCAGTTCCATGGCCATTACAAAGCCAAGTGGGAAATACCAGTAAGAGTAGAGTTGAAGGGAACTTGTACCTTTGGAAGACATGTTGGCTGCAGAGGAGAGTTAGAGGGGAAATAGAGGCTTCAGAGATGACCCTCTCTTTCCTTATGGCACACCTGGGTAGAGGTAGTTGTGTGTGTTTAGAAGGGGAAAATCAAAGAAGAACAAATATAAGCATGAAGACTGAAAGCTCCATTGAAGAGACATTGCATGTATGCAGCATATCAATTTGGTCCCTCTCCTGGCCTTCTGATGGTTGTCACTTTACTTCCTGGAATTACCAAAGAATTTTAGAGAGACACTTGGTGGATTTGAAAAGTTGTTTTGGCATTTCGCCTAGCAGAACTGAGGATGCAATCTTGCTTTGCACATTGGTTACTAAATTCTGCAAGGATCTGATAGGGCTTTTGTACCCATAGCCTTTTCCTTTAAGCCAGGAAACCTTTTTCCTGTCCCACTCCAGAGTCTTTCCCTCAATTCCAGATTGCTTTTGCAAAGAATAGTGATCACGTGTATAAAAAATAGTTATCAGAAAATAAAATAGCTGCTAATTTTATTGCAGTGTCAGCATTCTTGATTTAATTTCCTACCTTCCAACTGAAAAATAAACAGAAACAACAAAAACCCAACTTCCACGAGTGTGGCAATCTCGTGAGATTTATATGACTGGACTTCAAAGGTGAGGGCAATTTGCAAACCAGCATTTGCATTTAATTCCATATGCACTGCTTTCTACTTTTTAAAAAGTCATTACTGTGCTGGTTTGAAACTGTTATGTGTCTCAGAAAAGCCATGTTCTTTTAATCCTAATCTAATCTTGTGGGGGCAGGTGAAATTTCAGGTGGGATCTTTTAATAAGATTATCTCCATGGAAATGTGAGCCTGCCCATTCAAGATGGGTCTTAATTAGTTTACTGGAGGTCTTAAAAGAGCAAACAGCGGGCAGACACAGACATTTTGAGATGCAGACGAAAACACCCTGAGTTCTAAACAAGGACAGAACAAGGACTCACGGACATAGTCAGAACTGGAGAGAGCCAAGAAAAGCTAAGAGATAAAATTCAGAGTTTTCTCTGGAGAAGCTAAGTGAGGCCCCACAGATGCTTGGAGAGAAAGCTATTGGAATCAGAAGCTGAAAGCAATGAACCAGCAGCCAAAAAACCTCAGATGCCAACCACATGCCTTCCCAGCTGTCATGCATTAATTTGGACATTTTCATGGCCTTAGAATTGTAACTGGTAACTTAATAAATCCCCATTATATAAGCCAATCCATTCTAGTATATTGTATTCCAGCAACTTTAGAAAACCCAAACAGATTTTGGTACCAGAGAAGTGGAGTGCTTCAGTTTGCAAATAACAAACATGTTGGAATGTCTTTTTACATGGATAGGGGAAGAATTCTGAAAGAATTGTGAGTAGATGAATAATAAGGCCTGGATTGTTTTGAAGAGACTGTTGGTAGAAATAAGGATGCTAAAGGTGCTTCTGATGAGGCCTTAGATAGAAATAAGGAATGTGTTATTGCAAACTGGAAGAAAGGTGATCCTTGTTTTAAAGTGGCATAAAATTTGGAAATTGAGTACTGGTATTGGATGGAACACGAATTTGAAAATGATGAGTTTGGCTATCTAGCAGAGGAAATTTCCAAACTAAATGTGGAAAATGCAGGCTGATTTCTCCTTGCAGCTTTTAGTGAAATGTGACAGGAAAGAGATAAGCTGAGAACTGAACTCTTCAGTACAAAGAAATCAGAAATTGATGGTCTGGAAAATTCTGGACTTCCAGAAAGTGAGAGCCCAGAGAATAGTGCCCTATGTGAGGATTTAACATAACATGGACCCAATAAGCCATTTCAGAAAAAAAGCAAGATTGGAAATGCAGTTATCCAGAAAGGGTTTGTAGAGAAACCTATTGTCTGATGGCTTTGATCACTGTTTGTGGCATGCCAAGTAAACAATTTTTTAATGAGAGCTGTATAAATGGAACCACTGCCAGTCTGGACTAAAAGGGTCAGTAAAGGGACAACCTGAAGGAAAAATGATTTCAAAGACAGAACTATCCATGCTCCCATGCATGTGGAAAGAGTGAGCTTGCCCCAGAGGCAGAGGGTGGGCCTCCCACCACAATGTTCAGGAAGAGTTTTTCCACCTCAGGCCTCAGAGAGCATGGAGCAGATTCCCCAGGGGTTTGGGATAGGCTGACTGCCAACCAACTGATCTGAAGGGATTAAGAGTGTGACCTGGAGATGACTGAAAGTCCACCCAGATGCTTGAAGAGGGTGGAGCGGAGAACAAGGGGGTCTCCCCAATGTTCCCCAATGTTGCAACCCTCACCCCAGTGTTTGCAGAAAGCAAGGTTGCTGTGTAAGCCTTTGGAAAGGGTGGGACTGCTGCTCTCTCATGCCCCAAGGATAAGACATCATTCTATAAATGACTCTCAGACCTTAGAATCTAATGGAGTTTGCCCTGCTGGTTTTCAAAACCATGTGAGTCTGCTGACCCCTATTTTCCTTCCAGCCTCTTCCTATGGCACTAAGAATGTTTATCCTATGACTATCCCTCTTTTATATATTGACAGCAGATAATTTGTTCTGAGTTTCACATATCCACAGCCAGAGGAAAATTTTGCCTTAGGACAAACCATGCCTGTAATGACTTTGATGAAATTTTGTACTATTTCTGCCTTTGTATTATATTTGTATCGTTACTGAAATGGTTTAATGCTTTCATGATATTATGATGGAATTAATGCATTTCATATAGGGAAAGAACATTTTTTCTGGGGATCTAGAGGGTGGAACATGCTTGTTTGAAACTATTATGTATCTCAGAAAAGCCATGTTCTTTTTTTTAATACTTTCATTAACCTATCTTCACACACATATAGTTCATATATAGTGTACAATCCATGGCTCGCAATATTATCACATAGATGTGTAGTCATCACCATGATCATTTTTAGAACATATAGAAAAGTCATGTTCTTTTAATCCAGATACAGATGTTTAGAGATGCAGACAGAAATACCCCAGGTGCTAGGCAAAGACTCACAGAAATAGCCAGAACTGGACAGAACCAAGGGAAATATAGAGATGAAATCCAGAGTTTTCCTTGAAGAACCTAAATAAGTGCCCACAGTCACTTGGAGAAAACGTCTCTGGAATTGGAAGCTGAAAGCAACAGACCAAAAACAAGGACCTCAGATGTTAACCACTTGTTTTCCCAGCTGAAAGAGTTGTCCCAGCCAATACCTGCCTTTCCTCTGAGTTTTAGCAAACCAAAATAATTATTACCATTAGGCATCTCAGAGAGGGACTTAAACATTGGCCATAATTTTCTGCATGCTATGTGGCAATTTTATAAAAAGTTATCAGAGACAGGTACACCATGATAGCACCCTTCTCCAAAACACAGCTCTACTCTGCAGACCGAACTTCTATTCAACTTCATTCTACCACCACAAAAGTCTGTGCATATGTTTTATTTCCTTGCTGAGAATTCTCTTATCTTTTCTTTCCATTCTCTCTTTTTAATTAAAAGATCACTGTTACTTTTTAGTGTGTGGAAGGCATCTCAGTGTAATGTAATCGGGATTGGTTGAAAGATGGAGATACTTGTATCCTATGATTGACCTTGGAGATTTGCGCCAGTTTGAATCTGTTGTGTACCCCAGAAAAGCCATGTCCTTTAATCCTCATTCGTTTTTTCTGGGTGGAAGCACTTTGATTGTTTCCATGGAGATGTGGCCCACCCAATTATGGGTGGTAACTTTTGATTAGATAGTTTCCATGGAGATGTGTCTCCACCCATTCAAAGTAGGGCTGCTTCCTGGATCCCTTTAAAAGGGAATCATTTTGGGAAAAAGCTTTAGAGCCACCAGAACTGACAGAGCCAACAGAACAGACAGAGCCCCAGGGAAGCCACTGAAGAGAAAGCTAGCAGAAGGCCATGTGCCTTCCCAGCTGAGAGAGAAGCCCTGAATGTCATCAGCCTTCTTGAACCAAGGTATCTTTCCCTGGATGCCTTATACTGGACATTTTTAAGGCTTGCTTTAATTTGGACATCTTCATGCCTTTAAAACTGTAAACTAGCAACTTGATAAATTCCCCTTTATAAAAGCCATTCCATTTCTGGTATATCACATTACAGCAGCTTGCAAACTTGAACACTATATAAGCAGATAATCATTCTCTTCTAGACAGGGAAATTTCTATGACTCTTCATATAAATACAACAATATTAATTCTGATCTCATGAGGTTACTTTGAGAATGAAGTCTGCTATTGTAGGGTTTTGAAGTCTATTACATTCCTCAATTAATTCTTGATGCTCTACCACCCAACCTAGCACTGGTCTTGCTAAAAATATATATGGAAAACAAATGCACAGTTAGCAAGACATCCTAAAACTGCTCTGTTTTTAAATCCAAAGACCAACAGTCACCTTGCTTCATTTGTGCACACTTGATATAGCTGAAAGAAAATTAGATGACACAATGAAGATTAGAATAGTTACAAAGTGACAATTTCTAAAAACATAAAAATTTAACAACTAAAACATTCACATCAGCAATAAGTGGATCTTAAATAGAAGGGATTGTCTCCATATAGAACTTTCGCAGTCCCCTTTAATATTGACATCCATGCTGTCCTGATGTATATATTTGAATAAATTAGCATAACTATAAACCTAAAAGACACTCTTCCTAACAGACTTCTTTATTTATTCCCAACTTTGTGCTGAACAATTCACTGTTGGAAGCCCAGGCATTGAATGAAATGTAATACTGCTTATTCAAAGTCATTTGAATCACCTACTGTAGGAAGGTTATTATGCAAGATATATTGTGCCAGACCAAGTATTGCACCATGAAGTTAATCCATGAAAATAGTTTCTGAAGAAGAAGAAAGTAATTTGTAGTCACTTAGAATGTCTGTTATAGTCCTTTGAATCACTTCTCCTCCTATATTGGAAATGCAATCTTTGGAGTACCTGTGAAGGCATTTGATTCATAATGAGTATGTAAACAAACTTAAGGTACATCTTGTAGCCTGAAAATGTATGTATATGCTCTTGCTATGGTGGAAAGATTGGGATATCCAAGGATAAACTGACATTAAACTGTAAAATACTGGTGTATTTATCTACCAGGTGAGTCATTTGAAAATAAACTGGAAAGGCAGAATATTAAAAAGCAAGGCAAGCTAAAAGTTGATGAATTTTATCTATATTAGAATATGGCTTAAAAATAGTTAAGAGGGCTGAGGATAGCAGATCCAATAGTTAATTGTCTTATACGATGCATGACCAAAATGTTTAATTTCAGATATGAATAAATCCAAAATGTCTTTCTTCTTTTAAGCCAGATTTACCAGTTTGGCCTTTGTTCCCTGCTCCTGCTACCAGACTGATTCAGGGCTAAAGCTGATTGACAGAAGCTGCCTGCAGACACTGTGGGAAGCCTTCCTGAACAGTACTTTGTTGAGGTCCACACATTACATTTACTGTGTAACTCACAGGGAACAAAACAAGGCAACATCATGAATCAATCATACTGAGTAAATTTGTTTCCAAAATGTTCCCACTCCCCAGTTCTTCCCCCCCCCATCTACTCCAAATATATTTCTCAAAATGTTTTTTTTCTTTTTTTCCTAAAATGGAGACCACTCAGATTGTGTCCTCTCTTTCTTGCCTTCCCAATGGGAAGGGAAGAAGATCATCAATCATTAATAGCAAACGGCAGTTGCAGTGAAGCAACACCGAAAGCTGGCTTCATGGCCAGGACAGTTCGCTATTTGTGGCTTCCAGTGCTCTACATATTCAGAGAACCTTCTCTACTAATGAACTATAGAAAAGGTCCCTGAAAATATACTCTTCAAAATATGATCATTTAAATGGCTAATTCAGAAACCAGTGCATGTAAGATACAATCTAATGCCAACCACTGAAGCACCTGAAATCTTTCTATAGAATTGATAAATCTCCAGAAAAGGAAAGAAAAATGAAGTCCAAAAAGATACAGTTTTGAGCAAGATAAGCTTACTCAGCCACTTTCTTTAAATTAAATGTGTTTCTAGGACTCTTCTTTCCAACTCTCTATTCGTTGATGAAGGCATATTATTTTACTTTATCTTTTAGATCATCTGGATACCCAAGAACCAAGCACACATCCAAGTTGTTCTGCTACTCATATTTTGCCTTCCTTTCTCTTTTCTACAATTGTGAATTTTAAGGTCATGATTGCTACCACATAACTAAGCACAACTCATAATTGCTCTGACTAAACTTGCTGAACAAGAAACTGAAGCAAATATGTAAAAATATTCTCAAAACTCCAGCAGTTAGGTAAGCTTTATATTTAGAAATAGAGTTAACTAAGGCATTAAAAATGATTGCAACATGATTATACTTTATTAGATGTTCACAGACCAGACAATGATGATAGTCAGAGACTGTAGACTTCTACTTGTTGACTAGATAACATCCTGTCTCTCCAATCCTAAAAGTATTTACTGTTCTGTTTAAATGAAGTTGACATTTTATCATACAACTAAAAACTTTTTAGCCAATGAAAGGAAACCTGATGCCACAAACATAATTTATTAGTTTATGTAAAATTTGCATTAGACTCATCAATCTTTTGGGAAAAAAGTCAAATATGAACTGTGTAGTTTAAAGGAAAAAAAAAGTCTATGCAACTTCTTCTCAAACCATGTAATCAACTGCAGGTAAATGTACATCACAGCAATGCCACCAAAACAAATCCTTGAAAAAACAATAAGCCGCCACCTCTCCAGAGATAATGAGAAGGAGGAGGAGGAGAAAGTAAAGGAGGAGGACGAAGATACACAATTGTATAAATTTTCGAAATGAAAGCAATCCCTGCACTGTAAACAGTAGCTTGTCTCATAGAATTCCCAAAGGGTCCCCGGTAATGTTGATATTAGAGAAATGGGCATTCATGCCAAGGGTGGCTTCCCTCTCTTACTTGTGATAATGCCCTACATCCCGTTTTCCCTTCTTTGCTCCTGAAGACATTCTTATATGCTGAATCCCTTTATTTTCCATTTTCAAATCCTTGATCCCCAAGTAGACCCTCCAAGAGATACACTATGCTGCCACAAAGGAGTAGGAGACTGGCTCAAATAGCTGGGGCAGTTGGAGACAGGAACAGGAGGAAAGGAAGGATAGCTCAGCCTCCTGGTATTTGCTATGAGGAGTGAAGAGGAGTGCTTTTCCTCAATTTAGCAAAGCAGGGAAGAATTAGAGAAGCTAGGGCCAGGCTTGGCCCATGCAGTCAGATTATTAGAACTGAAACCCATAAAACACCAACAATATGCTATTTCCAGTTAACAAAATGCCTACACAGACCTAGGAGCTTCAATGTCAATTTTTTATTGCTCTCCTAAGGCAGTATTCTGTGAACATTTTCCATGTCATTTCAAAACATTTTAATTTTACAAAGAAAATGCAATGACCCTGCAACCACCGCATATTTTTGGTATCAAAGAAAATGTATAAGGACAATTAAATTCTAGCTATTAATCTCTAGACTTAAATGCATATATATTTGAGCCACCCTTAAAGTATATGAGGAAATGAAAATCAGAAAAACAAATATTTACCATTTCTAATTTAATTAAGATAATTACATTTTGTTTGCATCCTTGTGATACTATCAGTGTGTCATAAATACCAACTTAAAAGTGAGATTTTTAACCATTCTGGTATCCATTCCACTATGCAATAATTGAGAAATTATTTGAATTAAAGGTGTGTTCTCCAACCCCTTCTCATGATGTTATTTCACTACTAAAATTTCATTGCCATTAATCACCTCACTTGGTCCACTTTGCTCAATGATGGGGACCCTATCAGGTCCATGCCTTGTTCCTCCATTAACTTTTTCAAAGCAGAACTTTTGTTACTTTAACTGCACACCTACAAAATGCAAATAGAACCCTACAATCTCATATTTTGTCCTTAATGACTTAGTCTTTGTATGTGTGTATGAAAGGAGCTTCTTTATCCATACAACTATAAAGGAGTGAGAATTAAGATCAAATTTATTATGTGTAAAGCAGAAGAAAGCAAGTTTAACAGGAACAGATTTCTTTAGTAGAAGAACAGTAACTTGAATATTCTCTGCTAGTTATGCAAGCCCAGAAAAAACACTTCATTATTCACTGCGGAAAGTCATTTGCATTTTAGATTTTTGCAAAGGTAGTCTTTCCCAGTACCTCTTGGCAAAGCCAGACATTGAGAAGTCCAGAGACATATCTGCTGAGCGACCTAAGGGCTTGCAGGAAGGAAAAGATCCTTACTTTGGGAAACAATAAGTCCTCTCCAATAGGTACTCCTGAGGACCACTGGCAGGAAAGAGCGACAAAGGAGGATTCATCACAGAAGAATAAAGCCTGGATTGGTGATGTGGGTCGACATGAGGGCTCACAGCTATGCTCTCCAAACTGTGGCCTGCAGACCTGACATCCGCAGATTGGTCAGCAGATGTGCTTGGAAGCATGCATACCTCATATATTCTCACAAAAATTTAATTCTACATAGTAATATTCATACTGGAATACTTTATGGATATTAAATCTGTCAATCTGTTGATCTCTGTTTTTATTTACTAAAATTAGGTTATAGATGTATTTTTTAAATTACATTATATTTTGACTAGTAGAATTCCATGTTACGTCAAATCATTTGTAGTTATCACATCGATGTTATTGCATTACTATTGTGGTACATGTGTTACATAATTCACAAAAAGTGATTTGTTGTACAAACGTGGCCAATTAAAATATAAAAGTACTGATGAAAACATTTTTAGCCCAGTTCCAAATTATTTGTAAGAACAAATAATAAACAGATCTCTGATGCAAATTGAGATTATGAAGCTAGGACATTTAAATGTGAAACATTTAGTGTTTAACATTCCCCACAGGCATCATTTAAAAAAGAATGATATGATTAAGAAGTATAAGTATGAATATCTTAAAATCGTATGTTTTCGGCTAGCCATCTATTTTTATAAACTCAGGTGCAAAATCTTTTAAGAAATTGTGTAGCTATAAAAATAATAAAATAAAAAAAAGTTACACCAAACATATTTTTTACTTTGAATAAGAATAAAATAGTTCCATCCAATATGAATTAGTGGATTGTGTTAATGTGGGGGGGTGGCGGGGGAAAACAAAACTTCAGAGCAACCACTAAGCATTCTACTTCACATAGCATAGTCATGATATTGAGAACTTGAATTTAAAACTACTTATAAATTTAATGACAAATGCAGTATAAATTCTCTTAACAAACCTTGACTCCCTGGATGAGTTCTCCAATTTCCATAGAAAACTTACTGGCTGTCAACATGAGGCTAAATTTTCTTGACTCTTCAACATATCTGCCCTTCTTCTCTGCTTCCCTGAATTGAGTTCTGTCTTTACAAATACTCAATAACCTGTGTTCTCAATTGGGCTTGTTAGTGTAATTATTTAACTTTATTAATTATTATGTAAAAGGTCAAATATGAATGCTAAACAAAGAGTTGCTCCAATGAAAAGCAAGTTGAACACTTTCCAACATTAAAAATACAAATAAATATGAATTGCTAAAAATGTTTCTGTCTAATAAGAGTGTCAATTCTGAAAAGCATAGGGAGTAGGAGAATACATAAAGCAAGAGGGTCTGTGTATTCTGACATTCACACATAAGGTGAGATTCTCCTTCCACTTTAAAGAGACCAGTGTGGTAGTTTGATGATGCTTTATAGGCATGCCAAAAAAGATTTTGCTGAGAGCCAATATCTGTCTCATAATAAAACAAAAGTCCTATCCTTTCACCAGGGATTGTCAGTGATAGTCCATTGATATTTTTAAGTTAAAATAAAATGTCTATTATGCTAAATTCATTCCATATTGTAATTGACATTTTTATATAAATGGACTACTGCTATATTACCACATTAAATACACAGGTTTCCACTATAATAAAACTTCCACTGTAATATATTCATAGGGATCCATGCAAGCCATGAGGAATATTATCTTAATGAATGAACTTGCTGTACATTGATTAATTCAATGACCCTCAATCCAAAGAGCAATTACTCTCCGAGTCATATCAAAAGAAATGTGGTCTTATAGCCAGATAAGACATCAGATATATAAAGCACAAATCAGAATTTTGGCATATGAGAGGGAGAATTGCCTGACTTGTCAATCTTTGAAAACACATGCTATAAAGTACTCATGCTGAAAGAAAATAAATGTTTCAGCAGAATGCATGCCACAGCAAACTCTTACTACAGGAAACACAGGCTACATGAGAACTGTTACTGCAGGAGGAGACAAGCTATGAATATCCATGCTATACAGTAAATAATTCTAATACAACCCACACTATAGAAGAACATATGCAATAGGTGAACCCGTTTTGTAAGATAATCCATACCACAGGATAGACAGTTTATAAACTAACACATATCACACAAGAAAGTGTGCTACCAGTGGGTCACATGCTATGGAAGAACTCATGCTAAGAAAGGAAGCATATTTTTTATTTACTTAATAATTATTTTATGGACACAAAAAATGGATCTTATTATAACAGGCATTGTGGCAGGTCCTGACTGAAGGTTAGGTATAACTGCAAATCCTCCAAATCCTGAAAACTGGGGCAATAGTAATGGAAACTAAGCTCTTTGAGCATTGACTATCAGATAGGCAATGTTCTGAGAACTTTACAAGTAATCACTCACTTCAACTTCAAAACAACCCTGTAAGGTTGAAAACTATTATGAGCCTCATTTTATAGATGAGAAAACTGAGGCACAGACATGATGTGAATTATTCAAAATAACACTAACACCTCAACAAAATGCTAAACACTTGAATCCAATAGCATCCCAAGAATACAAGGGTGGTTCAACATGAAAAAATCAATGTAATATATCATACTAATAGAGTAAAAGGGAAAAATAAAACATATACTCTTCTTAATTGACAAAGGAAAATTGTTTGCCAAAACCCAAAACACTTCATGATAAAAACACTTAGTAACTTAAGAATAGACAGTAACTTCATAAAGGATGTGTATGAAAAATCCATTATAATCAATGGTGAAAGACTGAAAGCTTTACTGCTAAGATCAGGAATAAAGCAAAGATGCCCAATTTTATCACTTAATTTCAATAATTATCCTGGAAATTCTATCCAGAGCAATTAGGCAAGAAAAAAGTGATAAAATTCATCTAAATCAGAAAGCAAGAAGTGAAACTATTTCTATTCACAGATGGCATGACCCCTTATATAGACGATCCAAAAAAATCCACAAGAAAATAATTAGAGCTAATAATCAAATTAGAGCTGATAATCAAGCTTAACATGCAAAAATTTGTGGTGTTTCTATACATCAGCAAAGAAAAATCTGAAATGGAAATCAGAGAAAAAATCCCACAACAGTATTTACAATATATATATTTGGAATAAATTTAATCAAAGAGGTTAACAAATTGTTCACTGACCATTACAAAATATTTGCTAAAGGAAATGAAATAAGACCTAAATGACACTATGTTCATTAATAGGAAGACTTAATATTCTTTTTTTTTCATATAAATACTTTTTGGTGGCAAGTCAATCTGAGGGGTATAAACTCTTTGGGGCATAAGATAAATAGCATGATTACCTCTGTCAACTTCCTTTCAACCTCCATCTTGGGAGAAGTGGGGAAATAAACAAACCAGTTGACTAAACAACAGACTAACAAAACTTTGTACCCCAGCATCTTTAGAGTTAGAGTTCTGGAAGAGAATAAGAGTCTACTCATATCAGGTCTCCAAATTGAGGCTATCTTTCGGCTACCATGGCTGTTGCTATTTCAAGTTATTGGAGATGTGAATGTGCATAGGAAATGTGTTCAAACTCAGCATTCCAGTGTCAAGCTAAAAAATTCACAAGTATGGCAAACACTTTTAAAGAGGCTTTATAAAAATGCCATTAGCCTGCTGGGAAGATCAAGTTATTTGTCTTAGAGAATTACTCAAATTCTGCATCTGCAAACTTCTTCTGGTGTCATTTAACTAGCTTCTGTATTCACTATGTCTGCATTAAAATGGTCATTGTAACTAGATGTGTGATTAGATTCAGATTCAACTTTTGGGGGACAAGAAAAATGGTGCAGGAATGAACTTCTTATTCTATTAAGTTATGAAACATAGACTGTCAGGTTCTTCTACTTGCATTAATGCTAAAACTGATTAGTGAGTTCAGTGCTGTCAGCCTGATAATTCCAGGGTAAAACTCCTCATCATATTTTCACCTAATCATTTAGTTTCCATTTGATTTTTGTGTAGATTCATTGTTCCATTAGAGGTTGCAAAATGGTTATTTTCAAATTCCATTTCTTTCTGAATTCATTAGATAAAATTCTTCTATAAAGAAAATCTTTCCCTCCTTAATTAATTGGTAATACTGAAATAAATAAGTACAGGCAAATGAGATAAATGTCTGATTCTCTTCTTACATTACAAATTTTTAGAATAAAAATTGATACCCTAGCAACCTCTAATGGTAACCAGTATATATCACTTAAGGTTCTTTAAAGGAAGGCTACAAGTTGGAAATTCTGATGGAGTTGAAACGGAATTTCTTAGGTAAAGCTGGATGGCTGAAGTAGATACAAAAATTCTTCTTTCTGACTACTAAAATCCTTAGTTTTGACTTTTAAATCCTACAGATGATTGGCTGGGGAGACTCCATTCATTGTCTAGGAAAATATTTGTTGATTGTAGATGAAATCAGCTGCAGATGCAATTAATTGACTATAGACGCAAATCCATTTATGGAACAACTTCATAGTTAACAATAAAGCCAGTGCTTGCTTAATCAAACAACAGGATACCATAAGCTAACCAAGTTGACATGTGAAAGTGACTATCACATGAATTTTTTTCTCTTAATGTCATTATGAATTCATACATTTCTTTATGTTGAGGTTGTCTCAACTTGGGCCAGTGACAGACTTTGAATTCTTGCCTATGATTTTTGGAATGAAACATTTAAAGTATGATAGCTTTCTTGCCTTCTACCCCAAGAAGATATTCCAGTTCCACCTGGAACATTTTCATCTCCAGATCTAGAGCGAATCATTTCTTGAAAGTCCTCTGGCTCTTTTTATATGTAACTGGTATTTAGAATATGTAATTTAAGAGCTAGAAGTAAATAATGTTGTGAATATTAATGCTTCAAGGCTTTTCATTGGAAAGAATAAGAAAATATCTATGTCTTATAAAGAGCAAAACCTATAGAAGTGCACAACTCCAAAGTTTTAAGATCCAAAGTTTTCACCTAAATGCTGTGATAGAACCATTTCATCTATTTTTCAACTGTCAGAATTTCAAAATGCCAATAACAATATGATTCTTAAAAATAAGACATTTTAATGCAATGAATACTTATTTGCAGTTCTTTTTACATAGAATGTATATTTTGCTTAGAATATATCCATGAAGCTGCCTTGAAAACTCTCTCAATGTCATTTTAAATAAAATTTAAATTCTTTTATAAACTAATTTGCTTGCTTGATTAGCTATCCCATTAATTTATTAAATGTTAAGCTCATTTTAAATTGTTTTCTATTTTAAAAGACTACTTTTTTTTCTTTTTGGATTAATTTTTAAAGTACTCTTATAATTTAAATACTAACAATTTGGGCAGCTGCCATGGCTCAGCAGGCAGAGCTCTAAGCTGCCGTGCTGGAGGTCTGGAGTTAGATCCCTGGTGCCTCCTGCCCATATGCAAATTAAAAAAAATAAAATAAAATAATAAATAAATACTAACAATTTAAGAAAAGTATTAAACTGGAAACCATGGGTCAATTTTATTTACTAATATAATTTTTTTTTGATCTTTAACTTTTTTTATTGTATAGAATAACATATATGCAAAGCAAAGAAATAAAAAGGCAATAATTTTCAAAGCACTCTTCAACAAGTATTACAGGACAGATACCAGAGATTGTCATGGGCTACCATACGACCCTCTCATATTTTTCCTTCTAGCTGCTCCATAATATAGAAAGGCAGAGCCCTTAAATATTTTTTTATTAACACAATCGGCTTCTTTTCCTTCTTTATTTTGTGAAAAATAACATATATACAAAAAAGCTCTAAATTTCAAAGCACAGCACCACAGTTAGTTGTAGAACATATTTCAAAGTTTGACATGGGTTACAATTCCACAATATTAGGTTTTTACTTCTAGCTGTTCTAAAATACTGAAGACTAAAAGATATATCAATTTAATGATTCAGCATTCATATTCATTTGTTAAATCCTATCTTCTCTGAATAACTCTGCCATCACCTTTGATCTTTCCATCCCTCTCTTTAGAGGTGTTTGGGCTATGGCCTTCTAAATTTTTCATATTGGAAGGGTCTCTCACTAATATGGGGTAGGGAGATGGAACTATCTGATATTCTGGAGAGGCTGAGCTAGGTTTCAGGACTTATCTGGACCAGGGACCCATCTGGAGGTTGTATCCATCCATACAACATCTGAATAGCCAAACTGATATTGAAAAGGAACAAAGTTGGAAGTCACACACTTCCCAATTTCAAAACTTACTACAAAGTCATGATTGTCATAACGTGTGATACTGGCATAAAGATAAACATATACTGCAATGGAATGCAATTGAGAAACAAGAAATGAACCCACACATCTATGAGTCAATTTACAACAGGATGCTGAATATGTTAATTGGGGGGGAATGAATGGCCTTGTCAACCAAGAATGCTGGGACAGCTGTATACCCATAAGCAAAAGCTTGAAGTTGGACCCTTAACTCACACCATATGTAAAAACTAACTGAAAATGGATCAAGGATCAAGATATAAGAGGTAAAGCCATAAAACTTTTGAAGAAAGCTTAGGGGAAATGCATGAACATATTCTGACATAAAAAGGAAACTCTGATACAGGTTACAACAGGGATGGATCTTGAAGACATCGTGTTGAGTGAAATAAGACAGACACGAAAGAACAAATATTGTTTGATCTCACTTAGGTGAAATGCTTAGGAAAAGCAAATCATACCAATAGAAAGTAGAGTGCAGGTGGCCATGGTAGGGAAAAATGGGGAGTTACTGTATAATAGGTACTGAATTCCTGTTTAAACTGATGAAAATGTTCGAACAACAGATGTTGGGGATGGAAACACTACACATAGCATTGTAAATGTGATTAACACCATTGAAGTGCACTCTTGAAAGTGGTTTAATTGGGATATTTTGAGTAGTATATTATGTTAGTAAAATACAAAGTTTAAAACTTAAATAAATAAATAACAGCAAATAAGTGGCAGAGCCAAGAATCCAAACCAAACCCTCTGTCCAGTCTGTATTCACATGTCTAGATGCCGCATTGCTTTTCTAGGCTGGTTGTATCCCCTGAGCAGAGAAACCCACAGCAAGGACAAGTTTCACTTGTCCACACTAACACAGGATGGATTTGAAATCATTTCCCGGAAATGCCAGGAAGAACATCCCTGTAATTTCAAATGAGTGGTGCAAGTAGTTTTATTCAGTAACAAATCCATCCCTATGGAGAGGCCTAAAAGGCTGTGTCAAAATATAATGCTTTTCAATGTTGAGAAAAATTCACAAGGATTCCTAAGATGAGGGAATACTAAGGATAAATAATTTAATTGCCAGTTATCTGATGAATTCTTAGCCCCTAATGATTTTCTTATTTCATTAGAGCAAAACTCAATATCAGATCATTAGGCATTAGAACAAAAAAACACAAAACTACCTCCAGGGCCCAGAACGGAAGTCAAGAAATGTTTCCCAGAGTAAAATATATCAAAAGTCAATCACAAATCTGCACCACTATCCCAAATTGAAATGTCAAAACACCCCCACTTTTAAATCTGGTCTTTCTGTCATCGTGATATCTGACAAGGTGCTGAAACTAATCTTCACTGAGAAGTCTTTATAGTTTCTGAGGCTATGGTGGTTGTAAATATCCAGGACTACTGCACAGAACCACCGGAGGCTTGCTGCATTTCAACTAATTTATAGTCATGAGTTAGAAAATTATAATTTAATAGAAATAAAGAAAAGAATATTAAAAGAACTATATGTGCAACCTGACCTAGGGCCTCATATATATGTTGCTGAGCAGGCCAAGGAAACTTGAGAGATGATTATAAGTGATATTATCTCTCCTTCCTCCATTAAATAGTGATCCTAGTCATCCAATTTTATAACATTATGTTTTATTTTAATTATATTATATTGTGCTAACTTTTCTTTGAATATAACCACAAATCTGTGCTCTTGAAGCTGCCAAAAACAAAGTGATGCTTGAATGATGAAAGTTTGAAAAATATTTGCTTAAAGGCTTGTGAAGGGTGGGCTGATTCTGCTTAACAGGTTGCCAGGACTGTCAGTCCCTCCTTCTAAATCCACTCTATTAGAGAGGACACTTTGGGAAGAACAGGTGATCACACGAGGACAGCCAAGGACAGTACAAGGAGAAATCCTGTCCTCCTGTACAGACCTCCTTCTCCTCCATATACCCAGCAGTGGCTCCAGATACATCAAGTTCTCTTTCCAGAGTCCTATGAGGCAGGAATTGGAAGAAATTGCTGATCCAATGCCCAGACCTCTGCCCAAGCTCAGAGTCTAGGCTCATGACTGACTCCTTTTGAGAATCTTTGGGATTCTTAAAAATAATCTAAGTGTTGTGGTAAAGACCCATGAGAGCAAAAAATGGAGAGTCCAACACATATTAAGCATATGGAGGCTCAAGGAATGAATTTAAATTTTAAAAGATGTGACTTGTTTGTAACTTAAAGTTCCCTAATGACTTCACAGATAAACTTATACATACACACCAATAACAATAGTGTACTAGTGCTGGCTTGCACCAGCTCACAAGTGTCAATGATTCACATCTCTTCCCAATTCCATATTCAGTGAAGCATATTAAGAGTTTGGAATCAATCTTACTGGGAGTATTTACGCCATAGAAAACAGCAAATACTGCAAAGCAGATTTTTTCCTCCCTGAAAATTGGGTGTTAAATACTTATCAGCACACTACTGAAAAATTCATCTCTATCTCTGTCTCCCCATCTCTCCCCCCCCCCCCCCCCCCCCCCCCCCCCCCGCCACAAACACACGCACACACACACAATCTCTGCCTTTCCCAATTGCAAACACTGTCAGCCTTGGCTAGAAGGCTTCCTGGGTCAAGATTAATTAATGATTTTAGCACCCTTCAATGCTGCCACCAAGGGAATTCTGAAATTTACCCTGCCATATTAAATTCCCACAGTGGTGGGGTTATCCTGTCAATACTCAAATCCCCCACATCACACTTACTATGTCCTGGAGATGCTTCTGACCACACTTAAATTGCATCAACCCTTTCTTCAGGACCTTCTTGCACTAACCTTCTGTCAGCTTGGCGGAGATCTGCCAAACTCACAGCACTTACAAGTATTTTTATCAAGGTCGTCTGGGGACCAAGGGAAAGTCCCTTCATCTCACCACTGCCTGGTGAACACTGCTCCCACCCTCCATGCATGGAACCCATGCCGTGCATACTCAGGGCACTCAGCTCAATACAAAACCATTCAGCTCCCTGGAGTTATCAGATTTACAGCATTAGTGTCATTATTCAGTTCTATAGCCTTGTGATTTCCAGAACTTCCTCTTTCTCCATCCAGGGTTCCTCTCCTAATGCTCCTGTCCAGTACAGTAGGGTATTAACTTTGTCATCTCTATAAACCTTCACTCTATGACTCTATTGAAACTATGAAACTTATCATAAACCAACAATTGAGCAGTAGCAATAACAGGATGGGAATAAAGGCTTTGTGGTAGTGTTGCTATTCCCTGCTAATCAATCAGTCCATACTTCTTCAACTAATATGCATCCAGCCCAGTGCTTTAGGAACTTTGCTTTCTGCCCATGCAGTCTCACTAGAGAGACAAAACTGACTTCCAAAACAGAACGGCACAAAGTTTGGATCTTCTAGATGTGTATAGTTCAGTTAGGGCATTTTCATTCCTTTTGTGGTGTTTTAGTGTTTATATCACTTCAAATTCCTACAGTTGCCTATAGGCAATAATTTAGGAAATGGGTATTTCAGAGTAATTTACTCTAGTAATTTTTTTCCTGAAATTATTCATTCCTGTTATGTTGACTGCTACCAGCAAAATACTATATTTTCAATGAACTTATAAGCTTTGCTGCAAAGATCTCCAGAAAAACAAGCTCAGTTTAGACTTCAGAAGTTGCTAAAAGGAATATGCCTTTGTGGACACAGGTGGTTCCCTCCCCAGAAACTTGCCCCCCACACCCTAGTTTGTTCCTTCCTCCTCCCTCCTACCTAAAGGAAACTCCCTCCCCCAATTCTACTGTTGTCTTCTATCACACCCTGTTTCCTTCTAAGTACTGACCACAAGTTTGATCTTATTAGTTTCACCCCCATTTTTCTGTCATTTTATCTTAGATTATAAGTTCTCTCTAAAGAAAGGGAACATCAATGTTTCTTTAACCCTGCATTCTCCCATTTCCAGCACTATTTCTAGCACACAGAAGGCACCAAAGAAATAGTAATTTAATAAGTATATTAACAATTATTTGACCCATTATATCTTTTATATTCATTTTAATTATTTAGATTCTACAGAAGGAGTTAAAAGCTTTTAAGTGTGAAAAATATGGAGTATGTCTCAAATGGCCTTAAAATAGAAGGGAGGATCACAAGACTGAAAAAAAAAAGATAGAAAGTTATTCTAGTTTGATTGTCAATAAAATCCTGAGTGATCTTGAGCAACTCTCTTTACTTCTCTTGGTTTCAGATTTCTTGCCTATAAAATATAGGTTTTGAATAAAATGCTTTTCTAGCCCTCCCAAAACATAGTAAGTTTTGTCCATTCTTTATAATCCTTAAAAATAACTTTTTCCAAGAGTTTCTGCCAAAAGGAAAATTATTGATATAAATAATCTCATAATTTAGTATTTTTTCCTCTATCACTTGTTTCTGTAGCAGTAATTAACTATTGGTAATATTAAATTTAATAACCCAGGATGTCATTGTAGCCGCAATACTTTTATCTTTTCTTTGCCAGAGAGTTTTTTTTCTGGGGTGGAAAAAAAAATGAAAAAGTGGGCTAAAAAGTTTCACAGAAATATGAAAAGTAGAAATAAACACAGTGGCTCCTCTGCAGTCTGCAAAACCTCCTTCTTTAACCTGTCTGCAGTTTAATATGAAAGTAAAAAAATACTAATTTTTTGTTTCTATGCCCCAAGTCACAAAAAACAAAAAGAGTTTACCTTTTCAACTGTAAATAATTAAATTGTATCTTCAACTTCTATTATATTTATTAGAGAACTTCTCTAATAAATATACAGCTTACATATAGCCCCCACATTTTTAACACTTTGCATTAGTAATGAATTAATCAAGTTCATTACCTGATTTCTTGAAGAAGAAATAAGAAAACATGTATTTATAATAGCAACTAAAAGGATAAAATATCTAAGAATCAATTTAACCAAAAACATAAAGAAATTGGACACAGAAAACAAGGAAACATGCTAGAAGAAATTAAATAAGATCTAAATAAATGTAAGGACATTCCAAGTTCATGGAGCGGAAGAGTAAATATTGTTAAGATGTCCATTCTACCAAAAATAATTTATAGGTTCAATGTAAGCTCAGTCAAAATCCCAGCAGCCTTTTGTTCAGAAATGGAAAAAATAATCACAAAATTTATATGGAAGGGTAAAGGTCCTGAGCAGCCAAAACTCTCTTGAAAAAGACAACTGAAGTTGGAGGACTCATTTCCAAATTTTAAAACCTATTATAAAGCTGCAATAATCAAAAGAGCACAAGAATAAACATATAGATCAATGGCATTGACTTGAGTATTGAGAAATAAATCTTCACATCTTTGGCCAGTTCATTTTCAACAAGGGTGCCAAGTTCACTCAATTGGTAAATAATAGTCTCTTCAAAAAATGGTTTTAGGAAAACTGGTTATCCATAAGCAGTACACCATATGCAAAAATTGATTTGTAGGGATCAAAAATGTAAATATAAGAACCAGGGCTCTACAACTCCTAGGAGTACATATAGGGGAGCACCTTCAGGACCTTGTGTGAGGCAAAGGGTTCTTGAACTTTACAATAAAAACATGAGCAACAAAAGAATAAAATAGATAAGTGGGATAAGTAAATAGTTTATATATCCAGGAAAAGAAATCAAATCATATTTGACCTGTTAAGTTCAAGTAGAAAACATTTCCTTGCTACTACCCTGAAAAGGAGTGGTAGATGACAACACAGCACAGTAGCTTTTTGTTTATTTGTTTGTTTATTTTTCTCAGATGAGAGTTAAACTCCAGGCCATAGCTGTATCTACTAGATGTGGCAGTGGAACCACTAAAGTGAAAACTGAAGTGTCCAATAGAATCAGTCAGCAATGATTGATCTGCATGCTGACAGGCTTGAATCAACCAATAAAAGAATTTTGGCTATGCATATTCTCAACTAAGAGTTACAGTCATCGCAATTCTAAACCATTTTCACTGTAAGATTTGTAACAATTACTTCACTATCAGAAAAGGTGCTCAGAAAGCAAAAATGTGTGTATGTGTATAGGTTACTTTTTATTGTTCCCCTTTTCTGTGAGTTTAGGATGAATAGTAGGTCAGTGAGCTATTCCACAGAAATTAGATCTACAACTTTTGTGAAATGGATGCTTTTCATGAAGGGGCCAAAATATCTATCCCTGCCCGTAACCAAGATTATTGAATATTTGTGCAGTGTTTGAGTCTGAAATTGAGATAATATCTTCTGGAAAATGAGGTTGAGGTCATTGGACCTTACTTTCACATTAATTTACAAGAAATCAGTATAGCAACTGTTTGACCCTAACTGTGCACTAGCACTTCTAGAATAAAATAAAAAGTGAATTAAAACCCTTAGAAAATATCATTATGGTCATGCTTTGGCAGCTATTTTAGAGCTTTTTGAATTGAGCCTGATGTGAGAACACATTCAAAGAGAAACTATTCACAGGAATTAACCCTAGAAAATGGGACATGTTCTAACTTCTAAAGATAACCATCAAGGTTTGGAATTGAAGCAATGTAGTTTCATAATTGTTTCAAAAGATTAGCATAGATGCAGGCTTATATTATCTCCTCTTTAGAGCCAATGCATTCAGCAGGAAGTAGAACAATGCTGAATTGCTGTCTGTGGACTTCCACCAATGCCTCCACTAATGAACACTTTCTGAAAAGGTTCATTGCCTACCCACCGCCCCAGAGTCTGTGGAGATGGGAGGTGAAGGTGATAAACTCCAAACTTTCTGCAGCTCTAGCCAAAATGAGTCTCTGGATGAGAAAATGTCCCAGCTGAAATGGAGTCGTGATTCAAGTATGTGTAGTGACTGGAGTCAGGCCACAAATTGTTCCTTCTATTGATTCCCATAAGTAGGCACCTGGGTAAAGAATTTGACAATGTCCATAACAAAAACTGGTATATATGGGCATTTACTGGTGACTATGGTGGGGTGTCTTTAATGAGGTCTTGCAGCGTTCTGCCCCACAAGTGGTCCTTCCTGGGAACAAAGGGAGGAAACCAAATGATGAACTTGAGATTCTCTCAGAAAGTTATTTTGATGGGCCTCTTTGCAACCTATCAATTATGATCTGTCCCTCTTTACCCTAATGTTTCCTCTTGCCCTTTTGACAGAAAACTTTAAATTTTTCCTGCCCTGTTAATAACATCCACACAAATACAGACCCTGTTTCCCTTATAAGCAGTTATAAAAAGTTAACTATGGCAATAGGAATTGCTCTAGTTTCTCACAACCTACCACTTCTCAGCCCTGAAAGGAATCTTTGGACGGCTATACAAATTTTCTCATTTTTGATGCCCAGTTCAGAGGCCATCCCTGCTTGCTTCACTTAGCTGCTCATGCTCCTCTGGTTTAGCAGTCTCCTGAAACACTGGAGGAGAGCTCTTCAATGTCTATCACTGCTCTGCAGTACACACTTGTGGGAGCCAAACCTCAGCTTATTTGAACCTCCTTTTACCTGTCCCCATCCTACTCAAAACTGTGGAAGGCAGGACTAAGGACTCCGGCTCAAAGGAGAGTACTAGGGATTTTGCCAAAGAATCTGAAAATTACAGGAGTGAGGGAAAAGAAGGGCCATGTGAATGCTTGGAGATTAAGAGGGTCTTCATTAAACAATCTGGAGAACACAGCCAAACTTTTCATTTTTGTTTTGTTTATGGCTTTTTTTGTGCTACAATGGCAGAGTTGAGTACTTGTAATGGAGCCTGTGAGGCCCTTTACAGAAACATTTTGCTAATTCTTGAGCTAGACTGAAAGGCCTTGCCCAAATGTACCAAATCAGACTCTAAAGAAGCAACCCAGTCTTTTAGCAATTCATGGGGAGTGGTCAGGAGGAAGAACTTTTCCACAACTTCATATTTTTAATTTATATGTTTTTAAATAAACACACACATGCCAACAGAAAGAGAGAAACAGAAATTGAAAATGATGTAGTAATATAATGGGAAAAGACAGATGGGAATATGTCAAAATGTAGCAGTGAATAAATGACAGTAATTGAGATTATGGATGTCATATTCTTTGTTTTACAAATTCTTTCTAATTTTTATATTATTTTGTAATTAGAATAATTTTATTAAAAACCATCAAGATAAGTTTGGAGTTTGAGAGAGTAGAGGAGATGGGGGAAAATGTGACATTCATTTAAAAGATCTCTAAGAAGTTTCGGAAAAGTTGCTTCCTGTCATCTCTCTCAACAGACCACCTGAATAGCCAGTTGATTAAGCAAAGCTATGTTTATTAGTCTACTGCAGTGAAGGATTTAGCGGTATCTAAACAGGAGAGGTTAGAGAAGGTTACGTACATGGTTTTCATGTCTTAGATCAAGTGTTTTTAAATGCCAGTGCTTTGAGGTGGGAAACTCATTAAAGTTCATGACAAAGTGGCTTAGAATTGGTAGACGCAACAAACTGGGGATCTTGAAAAGAGTTTTATGAGTAAACTGTTGTTGTAAAGTGAACAGTTTAGCCACGTGATATTGCTTCCATAGAAGAGCTATTTATCCAGGGTAAGGAACTTGTTTTTTCAGTTATTTTTGTTTTGCACAATTTTTTGAAGCAATTAGTAAAGTTGCTTATTATTAAACAGTAACAAATTAGTTTATCTTTCTGAGCAATCATTTCCTAGAGAGAATATGAATTTCATGTTAGCAAAGGTGGCCTTGGCTTCAGTCCTGATCGATAAGCTCTGTGGGTTCAGGTAACTTTTTACTTCTCAAAAGAAATATGCTAAAATCTCTCAGAGTGAAGAATATGGATGATAACATAGCCTCATCAAATATATGAGTTCATCGCCTTTCAATAAAGAAAAACAATAATGAAAACTAAAGGAAGGAAGAAAGAAGAAAGAGGAAGAGGACAAGGAGGCCAAGGAGAAGACAAGCTCAGAGAACAATTAGAAGCAGCATTCACAGCTCTAGCTGGGAAATTTCAGGGAGGACGAATTATGTGGATTTATAGGTATATGTGTCCTTTTATGTCTGTGGACATGTAAGATTGAACTTTCCTGCACCACATCAATTCCACAGCCTATGAGACTCTGAAACCAATGAAAGAATTTTGCAAATTCCTTGAGATCGATTGCCTCCAGCTGCACTAATTTTGCCCAAAAGTGAAAGTCAGGAGCCACTATGACACAAATTAATTATGATATAAACAGACTAGAGTAAATATTTCAAGGGTAGGCACAGGAGTAGAACCAAGGTTATATTGAATAGTGCAAATATATATATTTATATAGGATTGTAGGCCCTGCAGTTCTTGAAACGTCTTGCAAACACCATTCCTCACGAAGTTTACATCCCCTCCGTTTTACCAGCCTTGCTCTCTCTTCATGTTTCTAGATTTCCAACCAACCTCTTCCTTTCTTGATTTCCTGTACCTTATTATTCCTGCTTCCTCTCAGGAATGAAACTTTACCCCTTTTTCTCTCGCATGTGAGTATATACGATATCTTGTTTTGTTTTAGCATGGCCTTGGGATTTCATCATCTTTTAATTGGTTGTTCAAAATAATTTTTCAAAGAGAAACAGTTGTCTCCTAAAACATTTTAAATGTCTAACCATATCCCAACACTTTCTTTAGAGATATTAACAGGTTCTCCATATTGTTACATGAATTGTATTATTTGATAAAGAATTAAGATAATTATTTACTAATTTGGGGATTTAAGGTGGCTTTTATTGTCCTACAAGGGGAGAATATTTAGACAGGTTTAGACTCTGGGTTCAAATTGTTTTAAATGCTGATCCTTCAAGATGGGAAACTGATTGGAATTGGGCATGTTTATGTCAGAATAGTTTAGGATTGTTGGATAAAGCAAGGTAAGGATCATGAAAATAAACTGGTTTTGGATAAGTGAAAAATTTGGCAGGAAACTAAATTCTAATATTTGACCAAGTGGTATTTGTAGTTCCCAGCAGTGTTTTAGAATACCTCCATCAGTAGCTGAACTTACAAATTAGTCCTTGAAATGTTGTAGCAACATTGACATGGATCATCAAGGGTTACGATTTCTTTACACCAGAGGAATATCAGGTGAAACCAAAACACAAACACTCTTGACATCGGTATTTAGTATTGTTTTGAAATTTGTAACAATACCAATAAAATAGAAATGCTGATTCACTTATTATAAAGATTATTGTTTCAGTTTCCTGGGCTACTCAAGAAAGGATCACAAAAAGAGAAAGTTTAAGCAATGGAAATCCATTACCTTATGTTTTTGAGGCTAAAAGAAAGTCCAAATGAAGGCATCATCAAAGCGATTTGCTTTCTCAGCAAAGACCATGGGGCTCTGGGGCTGGGTGCCTGCGAGCTCTGGTCCCTCTGTCACACAGCAAGGCAGACGGCAGCATCTCCCGGTGTCTTCTCTCTCTTCTTTTCTGGGTTCCACTGATGGTTGGCTTCTGGCTGCTCCCTTTGTGTTCTGTTTTCTGTCTGAATTTCATGTTCTCATAAACAACTCCAGTATTAGGTGGTCCACACCTTAACTGAAATAATCTCATCTCAAAGTTTCATTTACAAATAGGTTCACACCCATAGGAATGGATTAGGTTTCAGGACATGTTTTTCTGGGATACACATGACTCCAAACCACCATAATTATTCTCCTAGACAATATGAAGGAATAAACTTTTAATAATTATAATTTTAAAATATATCGGCATAAGCTCTAGAAAATATAAATATATGAAAGTCTATGGCCATTCTTTCCACTAGTAATAGCTAGTAAATTATATTCAAAAGATTCCCTATTTAAAATTCCAATGAAAAAGTTTCAAAAACAGAAACCATGAGAAATGTCTGAAAATTAGATATTTCTAATTTTAAATAAAACTTGGATACACAAAAACACTATATCTCAATTATTCCTCAATTTGATATATCCCATTGCCATCTTTCAATATAAGCTTCTAAGATTTCGCTTTCTTTCTACTATTATAGCAATTATCTTCTAACTGTTGTCCTAGCAGAATGGTGTAATGAGTTTTAGTAGGATCATTACACTAACATGAGAAATTTATTACCGTAGGTTAAGCTGAAAAAAATCTATGAAATAGTTTGGAGGAAATAGATTTAAATAATATTAGAATGATTGTTATTAGATGGTAGAATTATAACCTCTTTTAAACTATTATTTATTAATTTTTATACTTTTCAAATAACCTTCAATGAATAAATATTACTTTGAAAACTAGACAAATTGACATTAAAACACATTAGAATATATATTTTAAATTTTGATGTGATTTTATATTACAACATTTTGTTTTTATGTAATTCAAACAACAAAATCTTTCAATTCCTCTGTAAGTATTATGATTAGTACACTTTTGGCACTTGAGAGATTCTTCTTAGTCCTTGTGACCATACTTTCTTTAAGACAAATTAGGAAAACAAAGTTAATCATATACTATATTAGTAATAATACACCATTCAGATATATGTATATATATATATTTTTTCACATATAAACTGACCCTAATGGTTAGGAAATGAATCTAGTCTTAGGAATTGTATCATAGTATGATCCTTTCTAAGATCATTTCCTCTTCTTTTCTGCCAAAGGATATTCTTGGCTGAACTTTTCTATGCTTACATTTGTTCTCATGTACCTAATTCCATTTTGGTCATACTGCAATGGATACCTTAAGGGTAAAAATGATAGCCTTGAGGACTGTAATGTGTGTATTAGGATATGCACTTAGGATGGCAGGTTTATACAGCCCTGGGCTATGCCACCTGTGTGCTCCATCAACACACCTAGCAGACCAGTGCTCATGAAACCTTAGACTTGCTCTGATAAGTGTTACTTTTTGTCATTGATAGTAGGAGCCTGTTTAGCTCTGTATGCTCACCACTCAAAAGTGCCTGATACCTCTCAGGATACTTTAAATACGTGCTCAATGAATAAAGGGATATAAACTATAATCATTTTAAGTCGTGTACTACGGCCATTCACTGGTTCAGTATTTCATTTCTTTCATGAGGTGAAAGATCACATGGCATGAAATTATTTTTAAGTGAACAATTCAGTGGTATTTTGTTCATTCAGAATTTTGTGCAACCACCATTATCTAGTTCCAAATGTTTTAAACACCCCAAATAAAAGTCATTACCTATTAAGCAGTTACACCACATTCTTTCCTCCCCTACCTTACGGTAATCACCAATCTGCATTCTGCTGTCTATGGATTTACCAATACCATATCTTTCATATAAATGGAATATACAATATGCTATCATTTATGCATGGCTTCTTTTACTTAGTATGTTTTTGAGGTTCATCTATATTGAAGCATAGGTCAGTACTCCATTCCTTTTTATGGCTGAATAATATTCCATTGTAAGTGTATATACGGCTTTTTGTTTATCTGGTCATCCATTAGTGGACATTTTTGACTGCTGAAAATAACATTGCTATGAACATTCATGTAAGTGTTAATTTGAGTCAATGCTTTCAATTCCTTAGGGTATATACCTATGAGCAGAATTGCTAGATCTATCTCTAACTTTCTGAAGATCCACCAAACTTTTCCACACAACTGCACTATTTTACATACACAGCAGTGGTGGATGTTCCTATATCTCCATATACTTGCAACACTTATTTATCATTGTTTTAGTTTTATTATTATTATTATTATTATTTCTATACTAGTGGGTGTGAAGTAGTATCTCATGGTGGTTTTGTTTTGCACTTCCCTAATGACTAACAATGTTGAACATATTTCCATGTGCCTATTGGCCATTTGCGTATCTTCTTTTGATAAATGCCTAATGAAGTCCTTTGCCCATATTTTAATTAGATCATTTGTCTATTTTGTTGCTAAAATGTAAAAATCTTTATATGTTTCAGATACTAGAGCATTATTAGATATATGATTTGCAAATATTTTCTCCCATTATTTAGGTTATCTTTTCATTCTATTGAACATGTCTTTTGAACCATGAAAGTACTTAATTTTTATGAAGTCTAATTTATCTAATTTTTGTGGTGTATGTTCTGGGTGTCATGTGTGAGAATCCATTGCCAAATTCAAAGTCATAACACTATTATGTTTTCCCCTATGATTTTAACAAATTTAGTGCTTATATTTAGGTAGTCAATTTATTTTGAGTTAATTTTTGTATGTGTTATGAGGTAGAGGTTCAAATTTATTCTTTTTGATGTGGTGAAAACTGTCTCAGCACCATCCATTGAAAAGACTGTGCTGCCCCATTAAATGGCTTTGCCACCTTTTTAGAAAATCAATTAGTCATAGCCATGTGTATTAATTTCTGGACTCTAAATTTTATTCCATTGCTCTCTATATATATCTTTATGACACTACTACACTATTTTGATTATGGTGGCTTTGTAGTAAGTTTAAAACTCAGGAAGTGTGAAACCTTTAACCTTGTTGTTCTTTCTCAGGAAGGTTTTAGCTATTTGGGGCCCCTTGGGATTCAATAGGAACTTAAGGAGTGGCTTTTCCTTGTATCTGAAAATGTCTCCTGCAATTGTGGTAGTGTTTGCATTGTATCTATCAATTGCTTTAGGAGGTATTGACATCTTAACAATATTAAGTCTTCCAATCCATTGACACAATATGTCTTGCCACTTATTTAGATTAATTTACTTAATTTATTTCAGCAGAATATTGTAGTTTTTAAGTGTAAATATCCCTTATTTACTTGATTATATTTATTTGTGTTTATTTTATTCTTTTAGAATCTATTGTGATGTAATTATTTTGTTTTTTAATTTACTTTTTTAGTTGTTCATTGTTAGTGTATAGAGCAACAATAGATTTTTCCATATTAATATTATGATCTGCAACCTTGCTGATTCACTTACTAGTTCCAATAGTTTTCTTATGAATTATTTGGGTTTTTCTGCAGTTTGGCTCTGTGCTAAGGCATTCCTTTAAATAACTTTAGGTAGGTTATTTAAAAAAGATTTAGCCTTCATTCTTACTGGTACTGAGCCTAGAAATCAGCTAGGGCTAGGCTTAGGGTCTTCTCAGATCTTTTCTGATGATGCATAAAGACTTTTGAATTTTGAATTTTCCAAAGAAATTGTCTTTCCAGCTTTTCCTTTCAGGCATTCAGTGCTCTGATGTAAGCCTCAACTGTAATCTTTTACCCAGGCTGCTGCAGATTGTTTGGTTTCTTACAATGTTTTTGAAGAATGTCCACTGCATTTCAACCCTAGTGAGTCCTAACTTAGGTAAAACAAAGCCAAGCACCTTGTGTCAGTCCTCCAGGTAGTTCCCAGACAGGATAGAACAAACACTTGCTTTGAAAATAAACTCTGCTCTTCTTTCTCTGGAACCAGGGACAGTGTTTCACCTGGGAATGCAAGCTGCCATTTCAAGACCACTGTCGAGCGGGGGAAAATGTGGAACAAGAACAAGTACAAATGCTACAAAGCTTTCCTACTGATTTCAAGTTGGCTTTTTTTTTTATTTAATGCATATTTGATGGCTCTAAACCTTTGACTATTTTTCTGTGTTCAGACAAAGTTGGTTCTGAATGTTTTGCTTGGTATTCTGATGTTTCTGTACAGAGACAGGTCCTTGGATCCACCTACTCTGCTGTTTTCATTAATATGCCTCAATACATCATTTTTAACAGAATTCAGTCTATATGTGTAAATGTAGATTCCTGAAGATAATAGTCTTCAGCAGTTTTAAATGAAAAAAAAATTGTCTTAAGAAATAAAATAATTGATCTTTCATTTGACATGTTAGCATTAAGTATTTAAAATTTATAATCCACTACATGTAGAATAGGCATCAATGTTGAATAATCATGAGTTTAATAAATGGGGAGATAAGTATCTCTGTGTGTGTGTGTGTGTGTGTGTGTGTGTGTGTGTGTGTGCATGCACATAAAGTTTGGAGATTTAGGGGAAGAGGGGAGGGGTTACATAGGTCTTATTTTCTCTTTGGAAAGGATGTATGCATTGCATTCCCTAATTTAGTGCCATGTTACTCTGGTTTAGGAAAATGGAACTATTCTTTCTTAACCAGCACACAAATGAAGCAGATTTCCCTCTTTCAGCTATTGATTGTTTCACTTCACCTTGGGGAATATATTTGTCATGATCTTCTGCTATTAATGGATATCATATCCTCATTTTTCTATAATACAGTTAGTGTTTCTGGCACTGTTAGTGCTCAACATTTGCTCTTAAAAGTACTACCCAATTACAAGGTAGAGAAATAGCAATGGGAATTCAATAATGAGAAAAAACTTGGGAGCTGAAGTTACCAATACATCACAGCTTTATACCTGAGAGAACAGGATAGATGTTCTAAGCAGCTGGGGCTACTGTGCATGGTGGAAAATTAAAGAGAGAGAAACAATGGATTGGTGTCTGAGAAAATAATGAACAGGGGTATGACACCACATTTCCTCAGCAAAACAATAACTTATATATTTGTGCATTTGAAATCCTTATTCTGTGACCACATAGGAAAAATGTTTGTCAATATAACAGGTTTTTTTAATGCATGTCTAAATCTCTGCAATAGAATTTTCATTCCCGTTTTTAAATTATTTCTTTTAGCATTTTTGTCATAACTCTTACTGGATATTTTATAACCAGCATACATTTAAGTCTATATCATTAATTGCACATGCTAAAATATGAATGTTATTTCTTCTTGGGGATAAAAAATATTTTCTCCATACTATATTCATGCTAATCATTTATTATAAACATTTACATATTATAATTATACATCATAGACATATTTCAGAACAATTACACATATTTCTTAAATATAAAATTAATTTTAATTTTATATTTTTTACATTACAGCATAAATTCTCATGCAGATCTGAAATGTTCTAAATTTTTCTTAGTTTTCTCAACTACTTCCCTCCTATTTTTTTATGTCCCTCATTCCATAATCTAATATTTCCTAATCAGTGATATCCAGATATCTGCTTATATGAATATTTCTATTTTTTTGTCCTTACTTTTTAATGGTCGATATGAAATGCTATTGACTGGAACCATTTTATTAGTTGGAAAACCTTTCTATCGTGCTTACTATGCAACAGTTTGCTTAATGAATATATTAAATATTTTAATCTTCATAATAACCATGGGATATTGGCATAAACATAATTCCCATTTTACAGATTATAACAACAACAAAAAAACCTCCCCAAATTATCCCGAGATACAGATTACTTATTGAACTTTCCCAAGATCACAAGTAGCCTAGTTGGGACTTGCCCCTCAGACAGTTCAGCTCCAGAACTCATCCACTTCATCACTGGGCTCTGTTGGTGCAACATTTCTATGCTGTGTGTATTGAGGATCCAGGCTGATTTTTGCTCTTTTTCTATTGGAATCCAATGATTCTTTTTATTCCTCAGTATTTCTTTGTGTGGTGAGTGCTTTGATGCATTACCCAAGTGCACCACAACCATCCAGACTGAGACTTTATTTCTCTAGCTACTGAAAGTTGATGGCTCAGAGCTCTAACTGAGTCCTTCTCTCGGAATTGCCTTCAGCCAAAGAGAATTGCCTCTCCCAGTGTCATGATCCATTCCTCAAGTGCAGTCCACATGCAATGATTGGCCCATTTGGGATCATTCATCCAAATCTGGGATCACTTGAGTGACCATCCCAGCTCCACAATGACTGGTTAGATTTGCAGAAGATTTTGTTGAGGCCACTTTCGAATCAGTCCTTCCTCTGCTCAATCTATGACTCCCTCCCTCAGGTATTAATCTCAAAATCACTCCACAATAAACTTTCTGAATGCTAATTACAAGAGAGCTGGTATTGGGAGTTGTCCAAGAAAACCAACTCTAAAATAAGTTTTGGGGTTTTGTTGATGGGCCAAGGTGGTAATCAGACACTATCTCTGGAAAAGTTTAATATCAAGAGTATTATTAGTAGAACAGATTACAGTTCTTGATGCTACTATAGATGTTCCTAATTCTAAAAATTTATATTCATTATCTCCCTCCACCTCTTCCTTTCATTACCCTTAGCAAACACTTGCGCTGCTGTAGGTTTCTTGTTAGACTTGCCCCAAAGGTTCTGAGCACTTAATTGCCTCGTCACTGTCAGGCCTTGCTTATTTCAGTGTTCTGCTCATTTTTATAACAGGGCATGAAAGTACTGCAGGAACCATCATCCAGTAAATATCCTGAGTTTCACATATGTTCTCCTCTACCATTATTGTTTAGCACCATGCCTTATTCCTCAGGGTAAGCAGGATAAATCATGTCCACTAATGTAAGGCCTAACTTTGCTGATCCATTGGGCTCAAGAGCCCAAATTGAGGAGACGGTGTCATCCAATTCAGTGGAATCCCTACTAGATACCTGATGGAAGGTCTTCCCCTTAGGGACTAGAACAGGGCCTAAATTTTCAGGAATGGAAAATACAAATTCTGGAAGTGGTTCACTGGGAATTTTGGTGAGAGAAATCAATAGTACTTTTACCCCTTGATGCTTAGATCTGTGCGTTTCATTTATTGAGGAGACAGTCTTAGAGTTCACAATATGCAATAATAAGCAGCACAGATACCACAGCTTGGAGGGTACCACCCTTACTCAATATGAGATTGCCAGGTAGTGCTTTCATTAAGATTTTTGCAGGCTAGTCCATCAGTATATTGGGCTGGCAGTCTCTGAGTGATAACGTTTATTGTACAATAAGTGGATTCCACAATCAGGGGCATAAAATGGGTCCCTTCATTTGAAGCAATGTTGTTCAGGATATAATTCCTTTAAATCTAGTATTATATATAGTGGTTCTAGTGGAGGTTACCTTGTTGGCACATCCAGAGTAGGTGTCATTTCCAGATTAAAAAAAAAAAAAGCCATTGGTGCTTCCAGGGTTAAAGTGATGAAATACAATCAACTTTTCATCAAATGCTAGCTAGTCTCTCTAAGGGATGGTACCATATTAAAGTTCAAAATTGCTGACAGAATGAGTAGTCATAAATAACTATATCAGGCTTAGTATGACATAGTCCATAAAGTTAGGCTCATGCAGAATTTCAAATTTCCAACCCTGCCCCAGTGGGCTTATAAGAGGAGTCATTCTTTCTACTTACTTGTTGAGTGTTTCATAATGATGAATCCTCTCTGATGAACTTTAACATAAGATACAAAGATCTTTAGTTTTGTGCCCACTTCTATCAGATTATCCACATTCTTGCTCCCTAGGATTACTCCTGGATTAATTCTTATTTTCTATCTTCGTTGCAAGGGTGGAGGAGGGAAGGAGTTTCTGTGGATTCTCCTTACCCCTTCCTATCATAATGATTTTTACTCCAAAGATTAAGGAACCAATGAGAAGGTTGTGCCAGCTATTAAGCTTATCTAACCCAATTATACTCAAGAAGATTGCATGAATAACCATATGGATCACTGTGAAATGGATTTGGACCAGAATTCAACTTAACAACTGGTCTCCTTTATTCTGATTTGAGGACCATGATGGTATTTTAGTTATCTGGTATCAGCGTCAGTTCTTTATTTTGTCTGGGTATCCACCTTTTACAAGTGCACATTTACCCTGGTAACTGAGTGCAAGGCCCTTTGGTAAGTATCAGGGAGAAGCTGAGCACTTATAGTTGTAGAGTCTGCAATGTTCTTCCTCAAGAGGATCAAGTCTTTTCTTTAATCAATAGTCTTTATGTCTGTTAGTTAACTTGAACTGGAAGATAAGTGAGGACTACAATTTTCTATCAGTGAGGACATTGTCATCTTTTTGCTTACAACCTGTGTTAGTTAGATTCAGTTGTCAACTTGGCCAGGTGAGCATACCTAGTTTTGTTGCCGCGGACATAAGCCAATGGTACGTGAACCTCATTTGTTGCCAATTACATCTGCAGTCAGCTAGGAGGCATGTCTGCTGCAATGAGTGACATTTGGCTTAATTGGCTGGTGCTTAAATGAGAGAACGCAATGTAGCACAGCCTAAGCAGCTCGGCATTCCTCATCTCAGCACTTGCAGCTCAGCCCAGGCCTTTGGAGATGGAGAAAGAAGTCACCCCGGGGAAAGCTGTTGGAACCCAAGGGCCTGGAGAGAAGACCAGCAGAGACCATCCTGTGCCTTCCACATAAGAAAGAGCCTCAGTGGAAAGTTAGCTGCCTTTCCTCTGAAGA